>OY282450.1:11268135-11374373 GCA_958295655.1 Palloptera scutellata
TTTTTTTTTTAAACTAAAATTCGCTTTGTCGCTCATTTTACATAAAATTTTTATTTTATATTTTTTTTGGTAATTTTGCGCATGTTCATTTTTTTATACTCAGAGGAGCAGCAGTAGCAACAACAACTGAAAAAATACACTCTACTTGTGCGCGCGAATCGAATGCTTTATTGCCGAAGGGTAGTTAAATTTATAACATTTTAGTGTATTTTCTTATGTATGTATGTGGGACAATAAATATTGGAAGAATGTTGTGAAAGAGAGAAACAATGATAGAGAGAGCGCAATGCAAGAGAACGACTAAGAGTGTACCGATATTCCAAAGGAAGTTGTGCTCGATATGAAAAAGTAAAAAAGAAAAATTATATAAAAACTATACAAATTTAAAATTAAAATATTCTTTAAAAATTTCAATTTCATAAATTGCTTTTAATTTCAGCTATCGTTTATTATTCAGTCTCATTTTCATTGCTTTCGTACTTAATCAATAAATTTCCTGAAATTATTTCTCTTTGATTTATGTGCGTGTGTCTCGAATTGCTAGCTGCTTTGCGGCGAATTGCAGAGCTCCCTTACTAACTCCTCGCCCCCAGGCCCGTGATATCCATACTCAAAATATAAATATAAAAAAATATTAAAAACAATGTTGAGAAAATTGTTATGCCTTTTCTAGTGCTCAAATTTTATTTCCACTACTACTCGTAAGTTTTCAAAGAGTACTTCACAAATAAATAGTAAAACCAACATATTTAAAGCCTATCTTTCTCCATTCAAACGTTATACATTTCCTTCTCTCAAACTTCCTCTTCACACACATACACACTATCGCAATTGTAAGCTAAATATATTTCATTGTGTTTGTTGTTAGAATAGTATAAATATAATAAAGCTTCCATTTATAACGATTCTACCCCCATGCACCACATCGCACCATTCCTCAACTCCGCAGAATGTAGCAAATATATGGGTCATTCCATTGGGAATTCTACAGCAAGGTTGATGCTTTATGGCCTTCTTTTTTTCTCCATTCTTCACTTAATTCATTCTATTTCGTGTGTGGCGCCTTTTTTAGCAGAGGGTATACAAAGAGTAAGAGACGAAGAAGAAGAGTAGAATTATTTTTGTATCACACATTTTCGGCTTGGCATTTTACGCTTATTTGATTTTTCGTATTTTAAATTTATTTGTTTTTTGGTATTTGGTATTTACAAACTATCAATCGTCGTTACAGAACCTGAAAGTTTAAAGAACAGACTAAATAAAAGTGATGTTTTCTTATTAATCTATATTTTAGTTTAAATTGATTCACCAGCTAGTGCAGTAAAATACAGTCAGTTAACAGCCAACACCTCATAAAAAAACTACCTATTTCACTCTCTTCGCAACCTGTTTGGCATTTAAAATTAAAAATCAGAATTTGTAAATCAATATCCTTTAACCATTTTTCTTTTACATTTCTTGTTATTTTTCTGAACAAGAATTTCAATGTCAATTTTCGTTGTTTCTGACAGCTTGTTTTTTTTCTGCTGCTGGCATTGTCACTTCAGGCACAACAACATTCAGAAAAAAATATATACATATGCAAACAAGCACCTAACTTCAACCACTTCTTCCACACTAGTCTCGTCTTCTTAACTCGAGCTTATGCATTTTATTGTCTTAAAAAGGGAAACCTTTTTAAATTGTTCGAAAATAATAATGAAGACATCGTTTATGGATTTATGTATGTGATTTGCATAAATAAAATTTTTTAAATATACTTACATACTCGTACTATGTATATACTTATTCTACATATAAATGTGTGTATAGTATGTAATCATGTTTATGGGAATATGCGCATATTTACAAATTAAATGATTTGTTTTGTTCTACACCCGTGAAAATTATTAAGTAATATTATTATGCATTTGAAATTAATTACATAAAATCTAATTTATTTGTGATCATGCAAACTGAATGGAATTTTAGTGTAAAATTGTAGATCAATAAAAGTTGTAATACTATTAAATAATTATCAACAAAATTTCATTCCTACGTGCGATGATTCATAGGTGTAAACTGAAAATAAAAAATAAGTCACGAATGAATAATAGTAATAAAGTGTGTGAACAACATTCTATTGTGTTTTACAGTTACAAATGAAATTCGGCTCTTCTGCCTAATGTGAAGGGTAAATTGTAAAGCGTTTTGATAACAAGTTTTACTCTTCGAGGTTTGTATTCAACAGCCAGAGCTAATATATTATCTAACTAACTAAAGTATTATTTATCAATTGATATGCTTCTACAACATGGCACTATTCCAGTAATCTTGTCAAGTTCTTATAGGACCTTTGTCATAGCTCTTCCAGCTTCAAATGCATACTGGATTCTACTATTCAGATTATTTCTTAAACTATTATCATCTATGCTGGATATTGAAAATTCGTCGCATTAATTCTCGGGACTAAATACATATACAGGACGTCACAGTTTAATCGATTCTTGATCTTGAAGTGGTCGATTCTTTGTGAAATTCTAAGACCATTTTCCCGCACTATATTTTTTTTCCAAAATCAATATTAACTACATAAGTTGAAGATAACCGCTCTGAGCACGCTTTTGACCTGAGCTTAAAACAACTAGTTATAAAATAAAACGTTAACAACTAAAAATAAGTATGAAAACACCGATAGAAACAGTAAAAAAAATTTGTATTTAAGCGTGTGGCAGCACTAACGTCTGGTTTTTCCACCAGAGCTGGTAGTGCTTTTTGGTAAATCTTTTCGAGTAGTAATTCAGTTTTTAATAAAAATTATGGTGGCTATTTTTTTTATTTATATAAATTCTAGATTTGGTCTAGTGGATTTATAGAAAAAACTCTCTTTTGGAATTCTGATGTATTTTGAAATCCAAGATTTGGCAACACTGCTTGTGGGAGTTCAGCTCAGAAATCGTTCTGCGATTGGCTATCATTACTCGCGAATAACGTTAAGCCATAAGGGTTAAAGGTTTTAAAATTTTGCAAGAAATTAACACCTTTATACTTGATCGGTCAAAGTGGGAAACCCTGTATAAAGCATTAAAGAAAATTGTGCATAGTCGGTAAGATTATAAAATTTATATTCTCTTATTCTTATGAAACACGATATGTCGTAAATATGAATACCAAATTATTATGACATTAATCTCAAAGTGAATTTTGAATTTTGCAAAACGTTTTTTCGTAAATAAACCAAAAAAAAGTCTACAGAGCTGTTAAATACTATGCAAAAATTAATAAAAAGTTGTTGATCATATTTATCTGTCAATTTATTTAGATAGTCAGTTCCCTATCCGCAAAACTAAGTCCCGAAGCTGCCTCCAGAGAAGATATCCCCTGCTGATCAAAAGTTCTTTATGACAAGTTTACTGAAATGATATTTTAATCATTATATGTACTATGCCTTCTCTAAATTTTTCAATTATAAATCTTCTAAAATACACTTTTCTACGAATGCAAAATTCATATGATGACAACTTCGATTCATATACATTTCACTAAAATATAAAAACCTTCTTAAAAAAAGCTTTTTCTAACTTCATACAGCTGCCCTGCAAAATCTACGCTAATCAATAACAGATGGCAGCAGTATAAAGAACACACACACACTAACATTATATTTCTAAAAAATTAAGTCAAATTAACCCTAAAAAGCTGTATACTCATATAAATATATACATACATATGTACTTACATATGTATGTATGTGTGTATGCAGGCAAGCCTAGCCTTTTAATTTATAAAGCTGTTGTTGTTTTCCTTGCTGTTTCGGCTTACACAACTAATGGGAAGCATATGTGATGAAGATTGAGCTGTGGATACGATGGTACCTGTGTGCGTAGAAAGATGTAGGTATATTTCATAATGAATCAATATACTCACACATGTGTATGTGCATACATCAAAGTATGTAGGCTGTATGTAGACTAGGTATAACATAAGTTGCAAGGATGATATTAAAATTTAAACCTAATTTTAAACATAATGAATTACATAATGCTTGATTGAGAGTAATAATTTCAAATTTATGCTATCACTTCTCATACCTACACTTTTAAATATTATCATTGCTACGGTATTTTTTTATTGCCAAAAATCATCATTACTTCTTCCTTCTTTTAACGCGTCCCTATCCATTCTCACTCATTCGAATGAAATGTGCGCATCTCTCAGATACATTTACAATGTCATTTAGAAGTACCTGTGTCAATGGCTTTTAGCTGTTTTTTTTCCTTCTTTCTTTTTACCACATCAGCCGAATTGATAAAATTTATATTCACCAACTAAAAAAATGTGAAAAAGAAGAAACATTTCACACTGCCGCGGGGGAATAAAACGGAAATCAGTGATGAGCACAAAAAAGAACAGGCAACTGCCATTAGGCGCACCTTTCTTTTTAACACAGTCGCAACCAAGTAGAAACCAAAGAGCCTTTTTACGAACAAATATAAAACCAACAATAACAAACCACTGAAAAGCAACGTGAAAAAGAAGCCGCCGGAAATATTTGCGTCTTTGATACGCTCCCAAACAAAAAAAATCAATTTTATGAGTGAGTTTCCATTATTTTGGAAAATATATGTACCTATGTGCGTATGTAGTAGGAAGAGGCATTTAATTTTTTCAAGCAAGTTAGTATATCGAAAATCCCATAAACTCGCCCAACCACTCATCCAGCCACCTACATTCCTCTGTATCTCGCTCTGCCTTCCTAACTTAACTTTCTATATTTTAACTTTTTCTAATGCGTTGTTATTATTTTTACGGTTTTTATGCTTTATTACCAGAGCTGGGCATCGTTAATTAAGAACTTAACGCCGTTAACTTGAAAAGCGTTATGTTTTGAGTTACCGTTAACGTCTTTAATTCCGAAAAAAAATTACCGGAAGTCAACGTTAATCATTAACGTTAACTTTTCGTAGGCGAAAAATAAAAAATTTTAATTTTTTTCTCAAAAAACACTTAAACAAAGTGTTACGACTACGTATTGAGGCTACGTTTTTTTCTCAAAAAACACTTAAACAAAAGTTTTGGTTACGACTACGTATTGAGGATAGAACCACAAATAAATGCACTGTAGGGGTTGGCGTTGACATATTTGATAAAGAAGTTCACCAAATTCCATGGAGTTTCTCATCAGCCAGCCAGCATCTAAATTAGGGATGACTCTTTCAAATGACCTGTGTTTATTCTTGGTTTTTTTTTTTTTTAGATGGATGACAGCTCTGCAAAATTATCAGCATCAAGTTATTGAGAAATATCGGCCTCGTTCCTGATAGAGCCATGATTCCTTGAACGTACGCACCAATATTTTCTTTACCTTACCGACTTGGCAATATTGTACTTCTCATAAACCGGAAATTGAGGAAAGGAGCAGCTGTAGACATTCCTAGTTGTTGTTAACGGAATTGAGTTAACGGAAGACAATACGACAAAAAATTTAGCGCCATTAAATAACGACTAACAATTTTCTGCCCAGCTCTGTTGATTACTGATACTTGCGCTATTTGCTTCAGGCAGCAATCAAAATTGTGTCGTTTTAATATATATCGACCGTAAAAATTTCTATCGAAATGTTTTTCCCACAATTTTCGCAGGCACACTTTTCGGTATGCTTTTTTCAAAAAGTAAATTTTTACAAGTGTATTATGCATGCGTGGCACTTAACGCAAATGTGGGTGTATCAATGTATACATACCTATACGTAAATGTGTATGTATGTTTTTGGTTTGTGTTGGTGTACGAATGTGCTTGCGCTTGTGTGCGTGCAGTTGAAGGCATAATGATAAATGGCACAAAAATTTGGGTGAATAAATACCCTAGATTTTGGTTGTGCAAGCAAAAAACCAAAACAACGACAAAAAAGCAGAAAGAGCAAATCGAAAAAAAAACACAGCAACAACAATAGAAATGAGTAGAACACGAAGAAGAAGAAGAAGAAGTGGAAAAAGAAGTGGAGTAGAAGTAATAAAATAAAATAAAAAAGATACAAGTGCAAAGTTTGTATACGAGTAAAGAGATCGAAAAATACAAAGGAAATTAATTTCGACACCCTTATCAGTAGTTACTACTGCGAAAGGAGCAGGGAAGAGAAAGAGCGAGATAAATAGAAAACACGGGAAAATATAAGAAAAAAGTTGTTCTACGAGTCATTGAGAGCATATTCGATCTTAATCGGTTTAATTTTAACGCTCATAAGATTTATAAAAAGCTATTAAAAGCTTTTCACTTCGCCGTTCGGATTCGGCATTAAACTGTAGGTCCCTTCCATTCATGTACAAATATAACACGCACAACATGAGTGGATGCGAAAAGCGAAAAGTTCGGCCTAGGCCCTCCATGGGCTGTTGTGCCATTAAAAAAAAGAAAGATTCATTCATTGTTGCTGTTTCTGATTACAATCGGGAAACTACTTATATTTATTACTTTTATGGTATATGGTACAATGCAACACAATCCCAATGATTGAGGACTTTAGCCGATTCTTTTCGTAAAGCTGATTTGAGCGATCACCGGGAAAAGTCTGGAAACTACATAAGTCACCTCGATGGTTTAGTGAATGAGAACCAGACTGGATTTCCTGTAGCCTCAGGAACAATCTGCAAACAACTAAATTAATGAGATGGTGAAAAAGTTTTGTAAGGTCTAAAAATAACCACTTTTAAGAGCTTGTATTATGATTTCTTCAAAACTTCATAAATATGAATCAGTATTTGAAATTTGAATTTTTAAATGTATGCCTTGCATATGACATTTCACCACTCAAACAAACTATGAAAAATATGTTGTGAATTTTATATAATTTTTTTTACGATAGAAGCTATTAACAGTTAAGGTCAGCGTAATGTGTAATCAATTTGTTGAAATTTGCCTATTTTTCCACATCACATGAAGTCGATGTATTTTGTATCAGTTTATTCTATGTATTGCTTTAGTTTATTTTACTTAATTTATTTATGATATCTATGATCAAGAGAAATTTATTATTTTATTATTTAAGCGAATTCTTACATTAGTTAATGAAAGATTTAAAACCTTTAATGAATATCTCCAAAACGGCACTTTCTTCTTCTTAAATATTTACTATTTTTGGCTTAGTTAAAATTTACAAAATTATATTCCCTAATAATTATATTTAGTATTATGGTAGAATTTCAATATACATGGTGGGCCATCTTATGTCGGTATGTAAACATTGAATAATTTTAACATTTATCAACCGATTGACTTAAGTAAATAAGTTTTTGAAACGTCAATTTAGTACAATTTTAACAATGAATCCATCGACGTCGCTTGGAATACGACCAAACAGACGCTGATTGACACTGAAAATGATATTTGGGGAACGGACAATTTGGGGAACGGAAAATCCACACGAGATCAATTAAACACCATTGCATGACCAAGACGACATTGATTGGCCACCCAGATCTCCAAATCTTCTTTTTGTGGGGCTATTTGAAAAGAAAAGTGAATGCCAGCATGCCTCAGAACATTCGAGCTCAAGGCATACATCCGTTCCGAAATCATCGCTATACTGCCTATGATGCTCGAAAAAGTGAAGGAAAATACAGCAAAAAGTGCACATTTAGCTTTGGTCAATAACGGTAGCAACTTGATGTTGTATGCAAAAACTAGCCCAAATAAATTATAAAAGGCCAAGTTAAATAAAAATACCTCATATAAGAATGGTAATCGGTTGTTTTTTTATTCAGTTTATTTGTTATTCAATATTTGCATACCGACATGAAAGATGGCGCACCCTGTACATACATATTGGAGAATCTTATATCATAGTGAAGATAAGCTGATAGATTCCAGAAAATCTACATCTGTTTAAAGGATGATCTTAAGAGTAGTTAGAAACCGAGACGCCCCCTACAGTTGCAAAAGGTTTTAATACTAATAGATCCAGTTTTAATATCCAAAAACACACGGAATGCCATAAGCTATTTTATCAGGTCTCAGCTAATACGAGCTAGCAGGCCCAAAGGTAAGGAAGTTGGATATAAGAGTTAATATGATCATTCCTCCTAAATTGAAAGACTTGAAAGACGAGGAAACTTTTTAATTAGCTAGTAGTTCTTAGTTCTATAGAAAGGGACAGATCCATCCAGAAAATTCCAAAGATCTATGAAAAGTTTAGTGGTACATACTTCTGAAGGCAGATTTGTTTCAACCTGATATATTTTTACAACAAAATGGTACATACTTCCATTTAATTTCTCTGCTTCTGCTGCTTGGGTAAATGAAAAATTGTATTAAATCTTCTTCAGGTAAAGACAATTTTTATTATACTTTAATTATGTACTACTTATAACCAGATAAGTAAAACTTCATGTACATACATACATCTGTAAGTATGTATATTATATAGTTAATTATATATATATTTAAATAGTTCTTTAATAATAAGTTAACTAAAATGAAATTCCATCGACGTTAATTCGTTTTCAGTGTATTCTCTGTGAATGATTCCGTATTATTTTTGGGAAATCATACACACAACCAAAAAAGCTCACACACACACAAACACATAAGTAAAAGCAGCAGTAGAAAAACACATTAAAACACGAATGAATTCAATGTTATATTATGTGCGAAAAAAGGATAACATGAATTATTATGTAACAAAAAAATAAAAATATACGCAACGAGAGAGGAAGGAACAAGGCAAAGGACATCAAGGCCTCTCCTGTTATATTCACAAAAAAAAAAAAAACAGAAAAAAAAACCGAAGAAAATTGTGCCGGTTTTCTACAGCAGGTTGAAATTTCCACGCTGCGTCCTCGTTGTATGTGTGCGTGAGTGAGTATTTAATGTGTGTGATTGTAAATGTGTTTCTTTATGTGCGTGTATGTATGTGTAGACTTGTTTTTGTGTTTTCGGGAAAGTGGCACAATTTCTCTTTTTTCGGCAGTTATAAATGTAATAATGCCAAATGGATTGCTTGCTACCGCTGCTGTTGCTGCTGCTTTGCTGCTGCCTTACTGCGTTTGCTTTTACAACATAGCAGAAAAGTAGAGTAAAGGATGGGGGACTGGTGTGGGTGGCAGTTTTCAAGGAGCTATCTCTCACTGAGTATAATGGTAAACCTTTTCGTTAGTGCTCGTTTTATTTTACTCTGCTTTAGAACAGTTAGATGATTTTTTTTTCTGTTTCTTTATTGTTTTTTGCGTAAAGAGAAATGCCAAAAAAATAAATCAAATAAAAATTATATACATTCGTCTGCTGAATTTGCAGCATTAGTTATATGTGAGAATGTTTCACCCATCCACTATCTATCCACATTTCGCTACTTTTACTCGTTACTTTCATCCCATCGTCAATTGAATATGGGTAACTGTGTGAAGAGTTGTTTGTGTAATGTGTTTGCTTCAACAGAAAATGGGAGAAGAAAATCAATAAAACAAGGAACGAGGAAGAAACTCCTTTAAGTTATCGAGCTTGGATTCTTTAAACATAAAAGTTGGTATTTGATTTGATATGTAGAATATGTAGAGTTTCAAAGATGCGAGCTAGCGATCTTTAATGATCTTCAACGGGTTTGAATCGGTTATGCGAGGAAATCACAGAATCTTTGGTTTTATTATAAGAATTTATTATTTTTTAATCCTAAAATCTACCTATGGGGTAAATTGTCTGAGTTAAACATCATCTTTACGTTATTTCTATGGTAGGTAATATTTGGCAGTGAGCAATACTGTCATTGGCATAGCATTGCCCAGATAGTAAAAAAGGATAATTTTTTGAGAAGCGAAGGCAAAATACTATTAAATTTTTTTAACAATAAAAGATTTAATTTTTTGATGTGTTAATTTCTTCTTTAGCATTAACATGCTCCATGTTTTCACTGACTCACTGCAAAACAAATAAATTTCTTTCGGTAACCGATTTCGAATAGGCAGCAGGCTATACTCGTATATTGAATGGTGAAGCTCTCCATTTGGAATAACGTCATCATTTTTCCTGTAGCAAAATGTACCTGTCCATGTCCTACCAGACTGGTTGCGATCAGACTATTTGACAACATATTCTCGTGATATGCTCGAACGATATTATCCAAGACTAATTTTAAAAAAGCATTGATTAGAAATATTATCCAATTGATCTTTTTCCTTTAAATCTGTTGATTCTGTTCGTATTCTTCAGACAAGTTATCTATGCGAATTTTGTTGGAACCCCAAATGTCTAACGATTAAAAGTGCCAATCAAAGAACGATGTCACCCTCCAAACATTACAATTTAATTATTCTTAATTTCAAATATTTAGTCGAAACATTTTCTACAATTTATTTTTGGATCACATTCTGGTATGCAAGAGACAACAATTAGAAAAAATAAATTTTAAAAATATGGTAGAAAAATATGTTTGGATTATTTATTTATTTAATTTATATGGCAAACAGAAATCTACATATATATACGGTATATTCATACTTGTCCCATAAATCATTTAAGCCAGAGAAATACACTCAAAAAGCCGAAAAGCAGCGAACAAACGAATAAAATCCCAAACTGTCACATTAATAAATTATAATTATGCAAATACGATGTGACAAATAAAATGGCAAATAATTCAAAAACGTGTAGGTTTATTATACAAACACACACACACACACACACACACATACACCTGTAAACAGACACACACACACACACACACGCTAACATCTACTCATATATAAACGAACAACACATTTAATATCAGAAAATTTTACCGTTAAATAAACAACAAAAATATTTACGATAGAATAAAAAGTTTAAAAAATATCGATAAAAGCAAATTTTCTCAACATTAAAAATATGTAAGTATTTTAAGCTGTAGATATTATTTAATACATACTCGGTCGCTGCCGCCGTTGATGACAATGGCATGGCATTGGCCAATTCAAACAAAAAAATTAAATAAAATAAAATAAAACAAAACAGCGAATAAACTTTAAAAGCTACTAGAGTTTCTGCTAACATCAAACTACCATCAGATTATATTAGATTTGGATGTGGGCAGGAAGGCCAAAGACTTTCCACAGCACTCAGTCCGTTGGACCATTTTACTTTGCCCAGATAGAAAGAGGAGGGTTTAGTGGATCAGTGTAGGGCAACTAGGTCTTGCACACTAGTTTGGCCGACAATTTAACGGCGGTTCCGAACGGTGCGGTGGCAATTGGCCATTACCTACAAAGAAGTAGTAGCCAATTGGCAAAAGCTTATTCACTTCTTATCGGTAGAAATATAAGAAGTTTTATGATAATTAAGGACAAGGTCGAGTGGGCAATGGAACCCCCAACCTCCCAGCGGAAAGTCTATTGTTGTACCCACTAAACTAGCGAGGTCATCTACCACACCATATCCTATCAAGCTCTCTAGTACTAACACGCTGCCAATTAACTAATTTGCTGTATCTCAATGGTGCAATTAAATAATGCTTGCTTCGGACGTTTTGCTTCTTTCATATATGTACATGCATATGCGAATATGTGTCTGTGTATGAGTGTACATGTGAAGATCTGGCTCTGAACTATGTATAACTGAGAACAGTCAAAGTGAGACGGTGAGACACAATGGCCTCCAAATGCCTTTACGACCTGTTCAGAATTAGAGAATTTCGAAATTTAGTCATGGTTATGTTGTTTTTTTTTTGTTTGTTTTTGTTTTTAGCTTCAGTTGCTTTTTGTGTGTGTGTATGTTTATTTTGTTTCTAGGCTCTTGCAAAGTGCAATCAAATTGCGCACAGGAATAGCACAAAAAGTGACAGGAAACGGAAATTTGCCGGTTCACACACTCATACAAGCGCACACAGTTCAGAGAGAGAGAGAGTGTGTGTCGGTATTGGCGTAAATACAAATTGCAATTTGTTAATTGCCCCCTACTGCCCTCCAAGTGGCGAAAAGTCTGTGTGTGTGTGTGTGTGTGTGTATCGTAGGTAACTTTCGCAATGATTGTACGCGATGCGTTTTGATGTGGTTTTCAGAAGCAAATTAAGTGCTCATTAGCATGAAAAACTTTTGGGTTAATTAGTTGTTGTTAAACACACAAAAGCAAAATGTTTGTTTGTTTTTTTTTTGGTCATAATTATCTACCTAACTTTTATAATGCAGTGAATGTGTAACTACATTAAGTAGGCACTTATTAAAACTTGTATTTTATCAATTTTAGTTAAATGAACTTTAAATCCCTCCTTCTGCCTCTCACCTATCAATATCAATCTTCTTTCCAATCAACACAATGCTCTGCATTTATAGGGGTACACCGTATGTGTTGAATCCAAAAAAAAAAAATTTCAGAGCTAAAAGATTACTTGCTCAATCTCAAGTTCACAATCATAGCTTAAAAGTTATCTGAACTTTAGGGAGCTTCCCCGGAATTTAATGGGTTATTATTCTTACAGCTCATTTAAAATTGTAATTTAAATGGATTTAAAGATTTTACTGTTGAGGTTTTACTTAGCCAAAAATATACCGAAGAAATTGAAGGGTTCTGTTTTTTACGGTTTCACACATATCCATGTATGCAAGTACTTACGCATGTATGTATACACTCGTATGTACATATGAATGTATGAAGATATTTTACCTTGCTAAATAGTATCTACAAGTTTGTAATTGCAACTTATCAATGGAAATGCTTACAAAATAATTAAAAATTTTCTTTGTTTTTTATTTTACTGTTGCTTTAGCTTCCAAATCATATTGCTTTGTTTCAAGTTTTCTTGTGTTTTACAAAGTGGCGCCAGAGTTTATCAACAATTCAACAATTTCGTATACTTTATTGCACATCATTATGTTATTAATACTATTTGAAGTGTGTGTGTGTGTTAAGAATGCGTATGTTTGTTTTAGCCACCGACGGCAAATTCAATTCAAAATATGTACATGGCACAAGATAACATACATAAAAAACAAAAATCATATAGAACATGTACCGACAGAATTTTTGCGTAGTTTCTTACTGGAAATGCTTTCACTCATAGAAACTTAAGACGTGATATATTTTTGGGATCCTGAAGATGATCTTTTTATTTTAAATAATATGTTTTTATTTTCACAAAAAAATGTGTTAAAATATCCAAGGGATATTGATTATAAGAAATGTTGCTAATACAATTTTACTATAAGTCACTGAACACCAGAGACTCCATTAGTTTTACTATAAAAATGTTAACGTTAACGTTAATTTTCCAGAGAACTAGAAGAGAATCATTTCTAGCCAAGTAGTAACAACAAAATAGTCAACTTTAATCCCTTTCATAATAATATAATTAATCACATGTTCACATTCGAAAAAGTTCTGAAAATAAGTAATTTTTTTGTAACTCTTTCAGAACCTTTTTATTTATTAAAGAGATGATTTCTGTGGAACACTTAATTACCTAAATTCTAATGGTTGTAAACATGGCTAATTTTATTTATGGGGGACCATGGTGAACAACAAAAAAATTTTTTCTTTCACTAAAGACTTCGTGAATAAACAAAAAATAAATGAAAATATATGAAAATAAATAAAAATAAAATTACGAAACAAAACAATGTTGCGTAAACTCTGACATATTTAAGAAACTAAAATATGTACAATAGTCGCTGCGCTAAAATCTGAAAACTGTTTTATCCCGTATCAGGTTTTCGAGATAATGCTACATGCAATCATAAAATCGATCTTTGATTTGAGGTTTATCATTTCTGGTGTCAACTGGAAAGTTTGTAAGTACGAGTGTAAGGAGGAGAGCATTTTGTGTGACCACAAAAACCATCTCTTAACACTCTAAAACGCTCCCTCTACACCCCAAAACCCACTCTTTGAGAGTTTATTCCCAAACACACTTTAATACTTTTTTGATTCGCGTAGCTTATTTGCAATATTTTTTCTATACATAAAGTACTCCCAAAAAGTGGAATTTGAGGAGTAGATGGATAGTTTTTTTTGTTGAAAAACAAAATGTTCTTATCTTTATTTATAATAAACAACTGTTCTATAGACACCAATAACGATAAAATTCAAATTAAAAATGTGCTCGTTCAGTCTTTGTTTGATTTCATGATTTTTTTGATTTTAAATTAAAAATAATATGCGATAAAGCACAAGTTTCCAATGAATTATCTAGGTACTTCTAATTCGAAAACTGAAAGCATTCTTAAATTATGTATGTCCCTTCTCAAAAACAAAAAATTTGAATTGATTTAGAAATTTCTGTCAACATTTATTATGCACATCCATTAGCAGCATATTTATTTTCTTCGATCAATAAAAATACTGCACCATTCAGAAACTTACAACATATAAGTATATTCCCTTAATAAAAAATTCTTTACTGCTCTTTACCCCCTTCATCTTCAGCTTCATTTTTATATTTTTCCAATTTCTTCTTCTTCTGTTGAGAGTTTTCTGCATCACTGACTGATTTTCTAGTATGCGTGGATGTTTGTATGGTTTCTCTTTTTTTTTTTTTTTTGCTTGTCGCATATATAAATAAATTGATTTAATTCTATTAGTATAATTTTCCTCCCCTTTTGCCGCCCGTTTCCAACTTTGAACAAGCGTCTATTTTATTCTCATATTGGAAAACCGCATTTATTTTCTTTATTAATTTTCTAATGGATTTTACGTTTTGTTGAACATTTTCGACAGATAAATTTCATTTTGTTTGTCGTTTTTACAAAAGTCTGTCCAAATACATATCTTCTGTCTGTACGAGTACATAAGAAATATTATTATTGAAAGTAAGTAGCAGGCTTTCTAAATGTGTTTATTGATTTGATTGGACTGGCAAGTTCTTCGGCAAGTTCTTCGTTTTTTAATATACAATCGCACATATAACCAGTATTTATTACTTTCAGATATTTATGTGCATGAATTGACAATAAATTGTTTGCTAATGGTAGACAATTGTTTTTTGTTTGCGCTTTAAATTATTTTATTCCATTTTTTTTTTTTTTATTAAATCATTTTTATAACATTAACTAATAACTAACGAACAAAAAAAATGGGAGAAATAAGATACTATTTTCTATACGTTTTATTCTTATGCCAGCCAACTAAATTAAATAAATTTTTTTTTACCTATGAGTATGAGCTGTTAAGAAAGTCTACAATTATATCTATATTTTTCAGTATTATTTTCACAGGTGGCCCTAATCTTTGTAGGAATTAAAGGAGTTAATTATCGTGATATTTGCAGAGTGCCTGGGTGCAGGCAAATATTTGTTGGATTTCTTTATAGAATGACTTTGATTTTCTGATTAATTCGTCCACTAAAAGTTATGGAAATTGAAATAACCTCAATTTCACAAATCATTTGTATAATTATTTATATTTTGTATGCTACTTTTTCATTAGTCTTTTTTCGTATTTCCAATTGGCAATTATCATGTTTACAATTGCAATTATTATTTAAAAACCATGTGAAGTACTGCTAAAATAACAACACTTGACAAAATTGACAATCTTTACAAGCTGAACATAATGTAAACATTCAAGTATCATTTCAAAAACCTATCACAAAAAAAAAAAGATTAAACTAAAAATTGCAAACCAAAATATATTTACTCAAAAAGGTTTCTGTTTGAGTGTAGTATATACCATTTAATTAAATGTGTGTTGTATGTATATGTGTTAGTGTGTGTGTGAGAGTGTATATGAATATATACTTTATTAACAACTGGCTATTTTAAATACAGTGATTCTTTGATTTTATTTGGGATTTAACAACAATGCTAAGCCTTTATGTTTTTTATTTTATTTTTTTTTTTTTTCAGAGAATTTGTGGAAAGGATGTGTCATATAGGATTTGCATTAAACATTTGAGTGTACTCGTATGTTATATGCTGAAAATATATAAGTACATACATACAATATGTACATCAATTGATGACGAAATCCATTTGAGAATTACATGCACATGCTGAGTATATTTATTTACACACACAACATTTACATTTTAGATAATTTTATTTTAATTGTTACCTCCTTAACGCCTCGTTGCTTTAATTAGCTTTAGTGTCATTCCCACTAAATTGCATTTCGACTTGACTATTTCAAAAAATTGTTTCAAATAAACACACATTCTCTAAAAAACACAAAATTCAAAAAAGCTTTTCTATATATTTTCTTTTCTTTTTTGTCTTTAGATTTTCATTACGTGAAAGGATTTTTGATATGTATGTCACAAATTTTGTATATGGAGTTTCGTGGAGGATGCCAATTTGGGGTTGGGTTTGGGCTATGGGGAAACTATACACACGCATAATAAAGCCAATTTCAAAGTATACATAATTCAAAATCAAATTTTTCAAAATTTAGCAACTTAAATCGTTAGGTCTTCATATTTCGATAATAACAACAAAATTCAAATTGAGTTATTGTAAAAAAGAAATGTGTTTGAACTTAGTTTTTTGTTTGTTTTTCAAAAATCAAAATATTCGGGACCTTTTCTTAATGTAACATAAATATGACTTGCAAAATATAAGAAATTCAAAATAATAACACTTACATAATTGCAAAAAATAAAAAACTGGTGACAGTTTAAAATTATACAAAAAAAGAAAAAGAAAAGAAAAATGATAATAATAAAAATAACAAAAGTGGAATATTTCCGGTACTTACCTAACCAATCTGGAAGTAGCGAGCCCGCAAGAGATTCTGAGTATCTCTTACCTGAAAACGAATGAGAAACATATATGTAATCAAGTGTTTAAATAATAAGAGTATGTTTTCAGATACAAGTATAAGCAAAAGTTATAACTTAAAAAAAAATAACATAAATAAAATGAAAACTAAATTTAGAAGTTTAAATAAATAATAACTACTACATATTTAAAGAATTTTGATAAGAAAAAGTACACAAACGAAAAGCAAGTAAAAACATGAGAACAAAAAGACAGAAATAAATCAGTATTTGATTGAAAGTCTGAGGTACACTTAGATTATATAAAAGGAAAAAAAACAATATTTGAAATAACTATCAATTTAAAAATGAAAGGCAAATTAAGAAAGTATTGAGTGATTAAACTAAGAAATTTCCCACTTTTTTTTCTTCATATTTTTTTAATTAAATGAAAGAATTAACAAACCGAATTTACAAAACTGATCGAACTAAGGAGGGGAACCGTTGTAAGAGGGGATTGGTGATAAACTAACGTGCTCAGATATTTATCGAAATAAATTGGAAAAAGGGGTTTTAGTGAAAAGGTCATTATATTTTTTGCCAAAAACTCGGAACTCTGAGCAAAAATCACGGTAGAAATCTATTCGGGAAACTATTTAAAAATGTTTGTTTCAAACCATTTTTTATTTATTAACTACTTACGTATTAAAAAAGCATATTAAATATTATTTATAATATTCAACTCAAAGTTTATTATTATAGTAGATTTTTTACAACATTAATGACTTCGGGTTTACACATTTCTGTTGATCTGAATTTGCGGAAATTGTTCTTTAAAAAAGTCATGCTCATTAAAATATAGTCATAGAATTCAAGGCAATTAAAATTTATGTTATGTTTCACTACTAAAATTATCTTTAATTTTTAACTGTGAGACTTGTATTCTCTCTTATAAAAATAATACTTTTCTAAAATTCGATGTGTGTGTTATGATAAGCCCAGCCCATTCAATTCCCACCTACCCATTAAATGTCAGTCAGCCATAGTGATCGTTGCTCCGGACATAAAACAAAATAAGTCATTGACATCCCAATGCGTAGATCAAAAAATAACCGTTATTTTCAAATATCGTGAGTTACGTATGTTCGATTTTCGCATTTTTTTTCTGTTATGTTGGTACACATGTCTGTTATATATGTTGGCAATACCAACCATTTTGGATTGTCAGTTTGTTTTTGACAGATAAAAAGGTTAGTCGTGTTTTGGTGTGCTCTTCGATTTTATACTATTCGAAAAAATGGATCAAAGAAACTGTATTCAGTTTTGTGTAAAAAATGAAATTAAATGCGCAAGGACATTTGAAATGTTGACTGTGGCCTTTGGCGAGTCTACTATGAGCAGAACACAAGTTCAATTGTGGTATAACCGGTTTAAGGAAGGCCGAGAAGATGTCAATGACGATGCTCGTCCTGGTCGCCCGAGCACGACGTCAACAACCGATGAAAACATTGACGCAGTGAAGAAAATGATTTTGGATAATCGTCGAATCACTATTAGAGAGGTTGCTGATGATATTGGCATATCGTTCGGCTCATGCCAAGCAATTTTTACGGATGTTTTAGGCATGAAACGTGCGGCAGCGAAGATTGTTCCAAAATTGCTAAATTTTGAGCAAAAACAACGTGGCTTGTGCGTAAGTTTTTGGCAAAAACAAAACCGTTATCATCATGCCTCAACCACCGTACTCACCGGACTTGGCCCCCGCTGACTTTTTCCTCTTCCCAAAACTGAAGACACCGATGAAAGGAAAGCGTTTTGCTACGATTGACCAGGTAAAAGAAAAATCGAAACAGGAGCTGTTGGCGATACCAAAAAACGCGTTTCAGAAGTGTTTCGAAGATTGGAAAAAACGCTGGCATAAGTGTATTGTATCTGAGGGGGATTACTTTGAAGGGGACAAGATAGTTGTGATGAATAAATAAATACTTTTTGAAAATAACGGTTATTTTTTGATCATACCTTGTACACACATACTTATATCCTCACATAAGTAGAAAATTGTTTTCACCATTTCTTGACTATCTTGACATGCCATTTAAATTAGTTTAACCTGTTTCATTATTTAGTCTTCAGTTTAGTTTCAGTTCAGAAAGATTTCAAAGGGTCAAAGGGATCTATCGAAAGTTCACAGCTATTCAAAAAATAAACAAATCATTAATATAATATAGTAATATAGTGGTCGCTGTGGCGTAGTGGTAATGCGTTGCACTGCGACGCAGTATGTCCGGGTTCGAATCTCGGCACACGCAGAATCAAAAAGTAGAAAAAATAATTTTTCTACACGGCACCACCTCTTGGCAGGCAATGGCAAACCTACAAGAGTAAAAATTGCCTATGAAAAGTTTTTCACTTCGCTGTTCGGATTCGGCATTAAACTGTAGGTCCCTTCTATTCATGTACAAATATAACACGCACAACATGAGTGGATGCGAAAAGCTCGGCCTAGGTCCTCCATGGGCTGTTGTGCCATCAAAAGTAAAGTAAAGTTCACTCAGCAATTGCAGCATAACCCTTTCTCTGGTACTTAATACCAAACCAATATACCCACCTTTCTCTACTCCATCCACCACCAGAGTACAATTCTACAACCCTCGTGCCGCCATCCTCCTCTTTGCAATAGACACGAAACAGTGAGGATAAAAATTACGCGCCTACGCAACCATTAATTTAATTTATTTATTGGTGTTTCATTGGCGAATTTATGCATTTCGAATCCAATGTTATAAATTTAGTCAAATGTGAAAATTGTGCATTTTGGCATAGTACAAACACATTCATACACATGAATGTAGTATGTGAGTATGTATCAGTGAGCGCGCCAAAAAGGGATTTTCATTATAAAATATCACATGGCAATATGGCATGCAAAATAATATAAAAAAGAAAAGCATAAAAAAAGCTACGAAGTATGCAGAGAAAAAACTCAAAAGCATGACAAATAGTGTGAGCAAATATATGGGCGAGAATGCAGAAGCATACACACATTCGCACATACAAACATACACAAAAGCACGCACATATACACATTCGAATTTGAGTATGTATGCGCAGATACTGCGACAAGTGCGACGTATGGCTGCGATGCGGTGATTTATTTGCATATAAATGGGGCGAAAACAAAAATTTTTTTTTAAATAAATGAGAGGCAGTAGCAGTAGCAAAGCAAAAACACAAAAAAAAAAAGAAAACTTTGCAGTTAAAAAAAAAGTTTTTTTTTGAAAAATAAGAGCCTCCCTTTTATGACGCCAATGCACATAATTTTAGTGTGACATAGCATTGCGATTGCGAAACGCTGCACTATAACTAGGTATGTCTACCGCCATCGCTGTGTATAAATCTGAAGAACTATTTTGGCTATAAATACAAGTATATACGAATAGCGAAAATAAAAAATATAAACTTTTTATAATTTTACACTGTGCACTTTGATTGTGTTGTACCTTATTTAAATTAAATTAAAAATAAATAACATTATTCCACAGTTTTTACTGCATCAATTTTATACTCGACTCTTCTAACTTAGCCAAAAATATGAGCGCCTCATCTTTCACAGACTTTTTGGCGTCAAATTGCATTTACTTGAAATTTATGCAAATTTTGCATGTTTCAAAACTTCCAAAAGCAACCAGCCAACAAGCAAACATTAAAAAAAAAGTGTAGCATATTATTTAAAACTTAAGTTGTTCCTCAAGTGCTTCGCTTTGTTCTTCTTCTTCTTGTTCTTATTCTCCAAGTAAATACTTTATGTATTAAATGCGCGCACCTGACGCGCTCAATTCGGCTTCTCCTTTTCTACTTTTCAAGAAAAAAAGTATACAGAATAAAAATTATATGAAAAACTCCAAACATCAGTTACCAACGAACAACCAGCAAACGTCGTAGCGTTTAAACAAATAAATTTTGCAACAGCATCTTAACTTCTCACAGATTAGCATTATGATGCTGCTAGCATGTATGTGTGTGTGTGTTTGTACCTGTATGAATGTATGCGTATAAGAAAGTCATAGCAACATTTATGCTGCTAACATTTTGCCGAACAATTTACTTCAGTATTTAGATTTACGTATGATTTACTGAGCAGTAGTCTCTAACGATATTTAAACACAGATACCAAGCATCGCCTGCTTGTAACTTATGAAAAGTCAAATAGCATATGCATTTTATAGTTTTTAAACTTTAGCTTTTATCCAGCATTGAGAGTGATGTAAAAGTTTTATTTACTTTGTTATTTAACTTAAATAAATTTATAAATTCTTAGCTAAATCTCTAGCTCTTTACTATTTATTTACATTACTTACTTTTAATGGCACAACAGCCCAGGGAGGGCCTAGGCCGAGCTTTTCACATCCACTCATGTTGTGCGTGTTCTATTTGTACATGACCTACAGTTAAATGCCGAATTCGAACGGTGAAGTGAAAAGATTTCATGGGCAATTTTTTACTCTTGTAAAAAATTATATGAAAAACTCCAAACATCAGTTACCAACGAACAACCAGCAAACGTTGTAGCGTTTAAACAATTAAATTTTGCAGCATCATCTTAACTTCTCACAGATTAGCATTACGATGCTGCTAGCATGTATGTGTTTGCCATTGCCTGCCAAGAAATGGTGCCGTGTAGAAAAATTATTTTTTCTACTTTTTGATTACGCCTGTGCCGAGATTCGAACCGCGGATACTCTGCGTAGCAGTCCAACGCACTGCCACTACGCCACAGCGACCACCACCTATTTACTATTTATTAAATTTACATATTTACCATCCAGAGAATAAAGCGATCATTACGAGTGTGTGGAATAAGGACGTGTAAAAACCTTCTGCTTCCCAGAAATGATTTAACTTACTTAATTCGAGACAAAAGAAATATGTGGATGGTAATGCCACTTTCCTGAAAGGATCACCATCGCAATTTTACTTTTCGGGTTACATCAGAATTAAATCAGGAGAGCTTCAAGAAAATATCATTACAATCGTTTCACTTATGATTTTTCCACTAAAAGGAAGCTAGTTAGTTATTGAAACTATCCTCTCTCTTTTAATCTGTATCTATTACAGATACCTGTTTCTTTTCCAAGATGTATATGGAAGTATTTATAAAGATAATATGCCGACAAATTCGATTTTTAATATCAGAACTTTATTTCTTTCTGATATCGTCTGTTGGTACTGTGTTGCTGTCCAAATCTATTGCACCGAAAGTATTTATAAAGATTATATACCGCCAAATTCGACTTTTAAAAGTCAGAGCTTTACTTCTTTTTCATATCGTCTGTTGGTACTGTGTTGATTTCCAAATCTATTGCACTGCTTGGTAAATAAGCTATTTTCATTATCCTAATAAATAAACTGCTGTGTTTTTTACACTTAATTTCTCGAAAAGGATTTATTATTATTTTAGCAAAATGTAGTAAATGCAACATTAAACATTGAAGAAAATTAAGTGATGTTCCCCCAACATTTTTTATGACGCCATGTTGGAAAATATTGTATATCCATCCATTCTTTCATATATAAAAATTTACCTTAAGCCAAGTAAACAAATTCCCATTTTGATAAAATATATTAAAAACCAAACAGTATGTAGAGAGGCTTTAAACAAGAATATCGTGCATGCATATTGACTCGTATATGCAATACATACACACACACATATATACGTATGTACATTTTGTAGCTTCCCTGATAACTACATCAACAATAAGAACAACACCAACGACTATGATGGCAAAATGTTAGTGGCGGTGATGATGATGATGACGATGACGATGACGATGACTGTGCTAGTAAGTATCACTGCTTGCTGCCAACTTGATTGTTATTCTCTCCCCTTGCAGTGTTGCCAATGTGATTCAATATGTTTACATTTACGAGCCGCAGAATCACTTAAGTGTGTAATTGTATATTTATATGTGTTATTTGATAAAATATCAACTCGATGTGAAATCAGTCATTCTGAAATTGTCATTCTGTTGATTTTCGATTTTCTATACTAGTACTTTTGAGAATACAATGACTATTAAATGCTAGCATATGGATCGATGAAAAAACACAGAGTACAAACACTGAGTTGCATTTTGTTAGGTTAGCTTGCGAAGGCACGTTCGGATAAATAAATATTCGCCCTTCCATTCGGAGACAATTATGTCCATTCTGATTGCCCAAAAAAATTTGCCAGGAGTAGGCATATTTCCCTATCAGAGGTTTCCATTCGATTTCTATGTGCTATATCTATTAAACTACTTGGTTTTCCACAGGACAGCAAGGTGACCCTATAGTTCCACTCCGTCATCTCTGTTAGGCTTATGAAGAAACGTGAAGCCAAGCAATGGAGGCGTTTCATCTGTAGCCCTAGACATCGACAGTGGAAGTGGAGGATCGATTCTTCGTCTTCTTCATCGAGGCAACTTCTGCAATCCGCTCGTCGGAATACGTTAATATTGGAGCATTGGTGCCATAGCAAAATTTCCGGTAATGACCCCAGTAAGCACCCATATTGCAGATTTGTTGATTTAGTTCGTTTAATCTTAATTTCTAAGACAAATAACTATAGAAACTAGTTGTATTGAAAAAAACATTTGCTCTTTTGTTTAATTTGTGTAAATAAGTCTACATATCAAGGACTTCTTCTTCTAACCTACTTAGTTTCTAATATTTCACATTAAAAATTTGGAAAATTTAAAAAAAAAAAATTTTTGCAATGCAGCAAAATAAATTTGAAATTTACATTACCCATATTGAAATACGAGTAGTAGTAGGTACTCAAATATATTGTCACACTATACTTTACCATACCTTACAAATATACATAGAGCATACAAACATACTACATATAAAAGCATATATTACACACTCTCATACAATAAGCCAAAACTTATGGTTTCAGTATCAGAATTAGAAGCTCAACAATTGTTGCTGCTTTTGCTACTACATACTTATGCTGCTGCTGCAACTATTGTTATAGCATGTTGCTTGCAACGAACCAGATATATTGCAAATAATTTTCAATATATCGTAAAATGTCTGCTGAATACTATACTAAATATATGCAGTAAACTATGGACACATACATGTATAAATTCTGCATACACTTGCAAATAACAACATCCATACACACATACTTACACACAGAGTCAAAGTATAGAGACCCTATAATATTTATATGCAGAAGATGTAATTTAGCAATAGTTTAAAGCCTTTTTAGGTTATACAAGAGCTTATTGAAGTCATCTGAAGTTTAGAGTAAAGAGTGAATGAGAATCTGACTGACTAACTGATAGAATGAATAAAAAATAGTTTCAAAAACAATAAAAAAGTGATATAGATATTTGTTGTTATTTGCAATTAAAAAAAAAAAATACTTGTGTTGAATTGAAAGTTCATTGTTAAAGGTTGCGAAGGGGTGTGCCATTAAATTGTATGAACAACAGCAGCAAATATGAATGTATTTACTAGATAAGCCCCGACAAAATAGCGGACATTCAAAAATCTATATTTATTCAGGTAGGTAACTGTAGAACTTTGTTGTGTGTATAAATTTAGTTTTGTTTACTATCGAAAACTTTTAATTGGAAACGTAAACAAAACCTTGAAATAAACCTATACTTTTTTGCATAAAAAAATTTTTGTATACGAGTATGCAGTTTGATTGTGCATATATGTAAAACAACGACACTGCAGTTTGGTTTACATAGATATAATTGTGATAAAACTAAATACAATTTTCTCCAAAAAAGGGGGGAAAATACAAAGGAAATGAACTTTGATCATTATTAGACTAAAAGGAGATTTAAGTCGGACTAAAAGTCAAAACTGTACTTACTACTGTGGGCAAAAGTTAGTAAGACTTTGTTCATAATTTAAAATTTTTTTATTCATTCTTCCAAATCTATTTCGTCCCCTTCAAAGTAATCCCCCCCCCCGGCCCCAATACACATGTGCCAACGTTTTTTCCAATTCTCGAAACAGTTGTTAAAGTCAATTTCCGGAATAGCCTTCAATGCGCTTAGCGATTCATGTTTAATGTCTTCAATTGACTCAAAACGGTGTCCACGAAGCGGTTTTTTGAGTTTAGAAAATAGCCAAAAGTCACACGAATAGGGTGCTAAGTCAGGCGAATAGGGTGGTAGGGTGGTTGCGGAACGATATCAGTCGAATTTTTGGCTGATGAAAATGGTCTCGTAAAACCAATGCAGTGATTTTGGAACCAATCGTGCATTCACTCTTCTTAGGCCCAAATGATGTTTTAAAATGTTTTTTCACTGATCCTTCCGATATTCCAACGATGCCAGTAAGGTCTCTGACTGTTAATCGTCGATTCTCGAGCACCAATTCCTTGATTTTATTGACGTGTTGATCATCAGTTGATGTTGATGGCCGTCCTGGACGTGGTTCGTCGTCAACGCGTTCTCGACCTTCTCGATCTTTGAACAATTTGTACCAATCAAAAACACTTGCTCGCGACATACAATTATCACCGAAGGCCTTTTGCAACATTCTGAACGTTTCGGCACCAGAAATTTGATTCCGCACACAAAATTTAATGGAACTTCTTTGTTGAATAATTTCACTCATTGTGAAAATCGCCGAATGCACTTTTTGTACTTCAGATAGACAAGCGTATACTAAACACTAATGATTATTTGGATGTGACATTTGGCACAGATGTCACCGACAGTCATACCAACCTTAAAAAATAATATTTTGATGAATGGGTTTCCGCGCGAAATTTAAATTAAAAAGTCTTACTAACTTTCGCCCACAGTAGTATACCAAAGGAACTTGAATTCAAACCAAAAATAAACTTGCTAAAATTCGTTAGATTCAAGTGAATTCTCCATTGTCTGAATTTACAGTTTAACATAAATTAAATTGAATCCCACTTTCCCGATTTCTCCCTTTCGAGAACAAAACTTTTAAAATTTTTGACGTTATGTTCGGAACAAAATTATGTTACAAACTATTATTTCTTTCTGAAAATTTTCTGATGCAGCCAAATTTAAGTATATAAGACTTTGCGATACGTAACAGGTGAACTGACATATTACAATATAAGAAAGGGTTACCAGAAATACAGACATACAATTTACTGATTTTCGAAAGAATTTACTGATATTTTGTTATAATTATTGTTGAGTTTTCCAATTTTTCTCAACTTTTCGGAATTATCGGTATATGTACATTTTTGAAATTTTTAATAAGAATAAAATAAATAATTATTGCTGATAGGTTGACTTTTCTGATGATTGTGTTAAGAGAGAGTGAACTACTAATTTCACAATAGATACATTTGGTAACCCTATTATATGTAAGAAATTAGCTAACAGATAACGATTTAGAATTTTCTGCCGCAGAACATTGTTTTGCTTTATTTATTATTACTATAAAGATTTTCTATACGTTTTATTAACTTGCATTAATATTTGTTTTAAAATATGTAAGCACGAATTAAAACTAGGATAGCCAGACCTATTGATTTTATCAGTATCAGAAGATGTCGGGATTTGGTGACCGATTTAATAGTGTTCTAGAGTGCCGGAATTGCCAATTTACATCTTCGTATCGTTCACTTAGGAAAGCCTGGATGTTTTTTTCTCGGAACTGCAAGGTTTCCAATTCATTTTGGAAATTATACAAGTTTTCATATGCTTCGTGGTCTTCATATTTCAAAATCATTACTACATAAACCGATATCATAAGAAAATGTTTTTTTTTACTTTTCTCTTACTGATAATAAACTTTTTTTCGCTCAGTGCATTTATCTCACATATCACACACATTGACAGTTAATTTTGCAATTGTATTTCAATATCAATAAATTTCATCGAACGACATAAAATACGAGTGCTAGTATGGGAAGAAGGGGTGAGGTGAATTGGAAAGGCGGAATGGAGTAAAGTGATGTAGAATTGCAACTGCTTCTATGGAAAATGCATGTTTGTTTGTTTACTGCATATCGCACATGCATGCACACATACATACATCTCCATATACTTATATGTATATGTACAAACATAAAATGTAATTAAATTTGGTATTAGCTAAAATGTGCAATATGCGTTTTAACATTAACAAACACACACACATTCATTAATATGCACACAGTATGTAGTTATAGTAGTTGTTGTTGTTATTGCTATTGTAACTGTTTAGGTATGTTTGTAGTATTGGTCAAAATTGCACAATGCATACACATTGATCAATTAACAAGCAATATTTTCATTTGTCAATGAGTTAATTTATAACCTAAAATCAACGGTATGCAGCGTAAACATTAACCCTTTTTGCCTAACTGTATGTATGAACAACAACAAGCAAGTGGGATAAATGGTTAAATGGGGTGGCAAGTGGCAGCACACACATATAGTAAGTTATATGTGTGTTAGTGTGTGTCTTTATCAATTGTATGGCACTCTGTGTGTACGCAACATATTGTTAATGGTGTAAAATCCGGTTGTGGTATGAGAGGGTTGCTTGATGGTATGATGGCCACAGAGGCGGAGAGACCGACCGACCGACAGGCAGACACAGAGAACGGATGAAGGGACAAACATACATACATAAAACTATGGCCGACAGGTGCAGCCATGAGAGCATACTAGAATATCAAGTAATTCACCCTTCTATTTGCAGCAATGGCATAGCGCAGCAGTAAGGGATGTTCTTTTTTATGGCTCAGTTGCTTTTGTTGTTTTTTGTTATTGTTGAGTGTAGGGTTCGTTCGAACGAATGCAGTAAATGTTGCACGCATTTGTTGTTTTGAGTTTGAGTTGCCTTTTGAGTTCGAAATGGCATGCAATAGAATAGAATGGAATGGAATGTGGCAGTAGTATTGTGACAAAACAAGAATGCCTTAGTAAAGCAATGTAGTTAAATTGTTTTCCTATTTGTGAGTCTCTTTGGAGTTAAATGTCAAGTTCAAATGTTAAAGGTGAACAGTAGAGTACTAAACAAAAAAAATTGCTACAATTTTTCGACTTAATTGTTTGAAATATTAAACTTTGAAAGTACACAAAAAAGTCATAAACTTTGCATACCGCAACCGTTGAATGCAGTAGTGCCCAAACATCAGCAGCCACACCCCACATTTAACTCATTTAACACATTTTTATCGTCGTATATACTATAATTTCTTTTTAAAATCACATTATTCGACTCATTACTCGTGTAAACATGCCACCACCGGTGGCGGTCGGCCATGCCACAGCATCATTTTAATTTTTCACTTTCCCAGCAATGAGAAGCTTTTTATTAAACTTATCACAGTATCATCATTAAATGCCATCAGCATATGCGGCGATCGACAACAGCAACTGCATATAGCAGCAACAGCAACAACAACATCATCATCATCATTCAATTTACTTGATTTTAATGCAGCATGTCATCATCATCAACACGAAGCGTGCAACACAATGCAATGTGGCAGTGCTACAATGATACAGAATGAATATGTATGCAACTGTGTACGTGTGTGTGTATGTACATGTGCAACATGCGCTTGCTCGCATACGGAAACAATTCACTGAGCGATTGAGTTAACAACAACGGCAACAACAACAAGTACAAAAGTGCAACGCAATGTAAAACGTAAAACGCTTAATATAATGACTTGTAGGCGGAACACGTTTTCGCACTGACACACATAAATGAGAAGCGCTACTACTACCACGTAAATTCTGACTGGCAATGACATGTTGATGTTCAACAAACAAACAAACAAAAACACACACAGTCGCACTAACATCATACATACTTTCATATATCATCATCGTCATTCTCTTCACAGTTCGAAGTTAAATAATGAAATGTGAGGGTTTGACAAAAGGATTTGGCCGGAGATCGAACAAGCTAAGGGATAAGAAAACCTTTGAGCTCTTTCCGTGTAAATTCATTGCAGTGCACTACTTAGGCTAGTCTATCTAAGTGGGATAGCCTTTCTCTATTGATTTGGTTAAATATCTGGGGCGAGAATTTAGGAGTTGCTATCCTTAAATATACCGCCACTTAGGATTTGATACATATGACTTTTACGAACATTTTCGTAATTTTCAATTTGCTATACTTTGAATTATGCATGCTTTATAATATATTATTATATTATTATACGAACCAATAACCATAACTTTGAACATAGATTTAGTTTTGCTTGGGGACAGGAGTGCCATAGACCTTCCATAACACACAATTTGTTGGATCATTGTACTTTACCCAGATAGGAATAGTATAATAGTGAACAAGTGTAGGACAACGAGGTTATTTACGCCGATTGTTATCACTCGATTGTTATCACAATACCAATTTGTTATCGCTATCATGAGGTGCACTTGTACACTTTCCTATAAATGTCATTCACTCCATATCGGTAGGAATATAAGAAGGTTATGAGGGTTGACTACTAGACCAAGACGGAAATTGAACCCGCAACTTCCCCATGTCATCCATTTTGTACTTAATAAACTAACATCTCTGTTACTACAATGCCAGAGTTTAAAATTAAAATTAATTTTTTATTTATTTAAAATTAGATGTCAGCTGACGAACATTTTAGGAAGAATATTTTTACGATATTTCAAATCATTCTACATAGTACATATTTGAGAAACGTTTTCTAATAAAAAGTATGATAGATGACTTATTAAAATTACAATATTTAGTCAGAACTCGTGTAAAAATAAAATACGCAACATTTGTGGGTCGCCTTATGTCTTCAGCCAACTGTTATAGTAATTATACTATCATATAGAAATATTTCATAAAACTCTTTTAAAAATTAATAGTTGACTTTTGAAACCAAACACATAAGTGCATAATTGCTCACTAAATATGCATAAATACTTCCACACATGATTCAATTCAACTCAACTCGAAATATCATATCAAAATGAAAAGACGCATTACAACTGACAGATGTCAAATTGTATTATCTTGCTGTGCGAAAATGTCAACGAAAGTGACATGAAAGCGGATTTGAAAATGTTTCATTCTCTGTGTCTGTCTGTGTGTCTATCGCACACAAATGTGTCACTTTTAACTATAACATTTTAAAGTTGTACGCATAAAAATTTAATAACTTTATTAGTGTTGGCTCAAATCACCAACAACAACAAAACAAAACAGAACCGAACCAACCCGAACCGAACCGGAGTAAACAAACACATCTACTCTTCTATTGCATAAAATGGAATGCATATGTTCATATGCATAGAATGGATATAAAAATAGTGCAAAAACAAAAGAAACAAAATCAAATTATCATGCGAAACACGTCAAAGTGTTAAACGCCTCTATCCGCTAGCAAGATAACTTCATATATCATATTAAGTAGGCGCTTAGAGGAGCTCGAGTGGTGTGGTGAGCGAGTGGTTAGTGTGACTTTATTGATATTGGCATGCAAAACAAAATAAACAAAATAAATAAAATAACCAGTGGTGGTAGCAACAAAGAGGAAATTGGAAATCATCTTTACTTTTACTTCTTTTTTTACTTTTAATGGCACGACAGCCAATGGAGGGCCAAGGCCGAGCTTTTCGCATCCACTGATGTTGTGCGTGTTATATTTGTACATGAATGGAAGGGACCTACAGTGTAATGCCGAATCCGAACGGAAAAGTGAAAAGCATTTCATAGGCAATTTTTACTCTTGCAGGTTTGCCATTGCCTGCCAAGAGGTGGTGCCGTGTAGAAAAATAATTTTTTTTAATTTTTCTTTTTGTTCGTGCCGAGATTTGAACCCCGGACACTCTGCGTAGCAGTCCAACCCACTAACACTACGCCACAGCGACCACTGGAAATCATCTACGGCAGAAAATAGAAATAATTATAAAAGCTTAAAGTTTTTCTTTAATCAATCAAGACTTATGTAAATCTAAAAATTAGTCGAAAAGTTGATGAACAGAAAATTTTACAAGTAATAGGTAATTTGTAATCTTAAGAATATGGTACTTTACTTTACTTTTAATAGCACAACAGCCCATGGAGGGCCTAGACCGAGCTTTTTTATGTTAGTTTGCCATTATATGTATGTTGAAGAAACTTATTTAGTTGGCAACGCGACTTTTCATTCACGAGAATTATCGATCCACGACGATGATGACGTCGTCACGTAACCAACAAGTAAAGAAGTCATGTCTAATTACTTTGTATGTAAACAATAATTTTACTTTTCCAACTTTAATAAAATTGAATTAACCATAGGATTAACCCGGCCCCTGATGATTGCGAGGGGCCCGTGCTACAAAGACTTCGAAAATAATAATTGGAATTATGTTTTAAATACCGCCTTCCAAGCAACCTGTCCTTTTGACAAGGACCTCATAATTTTAAATTATTTCAATTATCAAGTGCAATTTAAAAGCAAGAATATGTAGAAATTTTAAATAGAAGTTACTTTTGGGAAAAGTTTATAAATGTAGTTTTGACGAATTTTCAAAATTGCTGACTCAATATTCATATTTATGTCCAAAATAGGTTAAAATTGTTAAGCTTGAAGACTAAACTTTATATGCATATTTCAAAGTATGGGGTTCGGTAGATGAACCCTCCACTTTCCCCCTGGTTCTGTGTTTTCGTTCCACTAGTTTTGCTAGTTTTAGACAAGTTAACCCATTTTTAATATCAGTTCGATTTTTCGTTCTATTATTTGGGAAATTCGATAAAAAATACATTTATAAACTTTTCCTTAAAAGCAATCACTTTTAGAATTTCATTTAAAAATTTTAACATTATTAGGCCACATCTTGCCAAAGGGCCAGTATCACTAAAATCAATCCAAATCTATGAAACCAATGATCAATGATTTAAAATGACAATTTAATAACATAATGACGCCACTGTCCATTTATTTGTCATGAAGCTCGCATTATAAATAGCTATTTGTTAAATTAGATAAAATTCACATGTGTGCTTACTACATTAAAAATAATTATTTCAAAGAGAATAGCAGAAAAATTCTACCTCATTAATTATCTTAAATATTTGATAGAGTTAGTTTCTTATTTTATTTAGCCGTACTGAATTTTCAGTAGTAGGGGGTTTTGCTGTCACATGTTCGTAAGTAGAAAAGCACAAGCATCTACACATACATAGATATTTGTACACATTCTTATGTGTATGTATGTAACTTTGTGAATATGAAAGTATGCAGGCATAATATTGCATCGCTGCCTGCTTGCATGACATACAGATAATGCAGCGCAAAAGTTTCAAATGTCATTTTGACAGCTTCAACGCAACAACGACAACAAGAAGAAGAATATGAAGAAGTTGAAATAAATGAACACAATGAAACGTTTTAGCATGCAGGTACAATAATGTGAATGTGACTGCGCATGTGACTCGTCTGCGACTAGTTCGGTATGAATACTGGCAACATACTTGCTAACTCGTAGGTAACTCTCTTCTTCTTTCTTTGTTTGTTTGTTGTTTTTTTATTTTATTTTTTCTGTTGCTTACTTTATACTTGTTACTAACGTAAGCTTATGACACAATGACTTGTATTGTGTACAAGTAATGGATAATAAAAATAAAAAAGTAAAGGATCCTTTGAATTGGGATCTCCTCTACCACCACTAGTGCCAGTGTCAAGGAATGTTTTGCCAATTGTATGTTTTAGTATTTCAAATTCTTCTTATTGTTGTTGTTACGAGTAAGTATGTATTGGTGTTCAACTTGTGTACATTTGAGTAAGTTTACAACAAATGCAACAAAAACATCAGCCAGAACAAGTTGCTGTACATACATATTAGCCACGCGGTTTAACACCAAAAGCGTCTCTCAAGCACAAAACTTGTGGCAATAAATTTCAAACGGATCACATAAATCACATTGAAGTGAAGCTTAAATACATTTATATCTATTCTCGTACATATATATGTATGTATGTCTAATACATATTTACATACATACATACATTAGTATATTGCATATTGCAGTAAATGTGTTTACACTAGTCGTCGTTTTGTGAGTGTTTTGGCGAATGCAGTAGCATTAAATGTTGCAGTAGTGTAAAACTCAAATATTTACATATTTGCAACTAGTCTTGTGGAATCAACAACTGTTTTAAGTGCTCAACAATATTGCATTTGCTGTAAATCGAAAACGAAATGTATTCTAATTTAAAGTTTCAATTTAGGCATTCGCTAATAACACAGAACGACAAAAATCGCTTTGTTGTCTTTGACATGGGGTTAGATTTTAAAAAAGGAGAGTGGCTATTAAGGGATTTGTGAAAAAAAATAAAATATATATCAACGCGAAAACTGTTTTATGCTAATTTTGATCTTTAATGCATTTAACTACTTCGGGTAAGAGGGGGTAATGGAGGGTATCTGAAAAATTTCTTTTCATTTTCATGATAAGTAAATTGTTCTTATTTCTATATTTCTATATCGTGAGCCCTAGATGTTGCAGAAAAAACCAGAATACAGGTTTGAAACCTCTGACTCTCAATTACCTTTGAAAGTTTATTCATTCTCATATTGATTAAGATCGCTTACAAGGTTCTATCGAGTGTTTTGTGTGAAATAAGTGAGGCATTAAACCCAAGACACCCAAAACGACACCCAGGATCTATTTGTCGATTATAAAGCTTTACGAAATGACACTGACCGACAAACCAGCACACTGAAAACTGGAACTCATCCCTCCACTCCATTTGATTTCAAAAGATGTTTCAGATAAATAAGTGAATTGCTTTGTTCAACATTTTGATGAAGAAATTCGAGCTGCAAATATCAACATCTCTGGCACAATATCAGTGGCCTCAATGAAAGAGCAATCAGTGCTAAATTCTCCTACTTGGAAAAGAGTGGTCAGGTCTCCAACTTAGAAAAAGTGTGGGTTTAGTTATGAATGTGACAGCGTCTAAAAGAAAATATTTCTATTGTTAACAATTACATATTCGAATCGTCAAGCATTTTGTTTATCTGAGATCCAGTAGTAACCCAACATTAATGTAGCCTTGAAATTAAGTGAAGAGACCACCAATGATAAGAGACTATTGGAAGCATTCGAGAGGAACATATGTATTTCGCGAGATCTGTTGCCCAATATGCGTGGACGACGTGAATTGAAGAAGATGAGCTGTATGAGCTGTTCTAATTTAAAGTTTCAATTTAGGCATACGCTAATAACAGGAGAGTCACAGGTACTTATAGTACAGACAAAAATGTATGCACATTGATGGAGGAGGACGGTCTAATCTCCGTAGGAAAGACCAGGTACAGGAGTACACCTGGCTTAACTGCCGATAGCGAGCGCATAGAAGAAGGGACTGACGATTACTGGATTATGAATAACTATAGTAATCCCCGCTTAGTACATCGATGAAAATGTAAAATTTATGCTTCAATTAACTGGGGAATCAATCCAATTAGACGAGTAATTTGGTTACATTTTGAACTAAAAACGTAATATTTCTGGCGTGTTTTAATTATCCTGGGACTACTGTATACTTAATTACATTTAACTCATTAGCCAAGCTAATAAAATTAAACAGTAAAACTACTTTTTTTCAAAGCACAAATTACCCAGACATATACAAACGTAAATTTGAATCTTTAATTCAGTTTTATACTTGATCACAATACAAAAGTTGTGTTTCAAAATACTCAAAAAAAAAAAAAAAACCAAAAATCAAAACAAAAAAAAAAGGAAAGAGAAATCAAAAACTACATTCAAGCATATAGATACATTATAATCGCACTTCATACAGCAACGATAATGTTTTGCATATTGCAGCAGCAGTAACAGCAACACCAGCATTACCATCACCATCACCACCAAAAACGAAAACTGACAGCAACGAAATTGAGTTAGTTAACAGTTTTATACGCAGGTATGCAGATTTAACATGTAAGAATTTGCTGTTGTTGTTGTAGAATAAATGAGCAATATGTGGTGCTGTGGACACACCAGAGCATGCGACAGACATACAGACAGGCAGATCGTGCTTTCGAGATGACCACAACAGTATAATATAATAACAACAATACCAGCAACAGAAGAATAAACCTGAGAGACAGAAAGTCAGCCAAGAATGTTCAAGCAAAAGTGACATTTACTGGTGTTTGCGATAACTGCGCCAGCGCGCGGAACTACTTTTCACTTCCCCTGCATCCTCCACCAACACAACGTTCCAAAATGATATTTTCATATGTACCTAAGAAATGCTTTATTATTTTAGTAGTAGGTATGAAAATTTATATGCGACTATATGGTGAATGAAGCACGCATTCCACTTTAGGTAAGTTAAACTTAGTTTTTTCCTGTTTTTTCTCATTGTTGTTGTGAAGATTTAATATACACACACATATACATATCTGGACACTCTAGTTCATCGGAATAGTGCCACTTGTGCATATGCTAATGATGCGCTTTTAATCAAGCTGAAAGTGCAATTCCTCGAAAAATAGGACCACTAGTTAATTGTTTGCAAACCATAGCCATTTACTTAATTAACTAAGAACGCAAAACCTAGTTATGATATCACAGGAAATTTCTAAGATAAGAAACTAACTTTCGTATAGGGAGCAATGTCGAACGATTCATGCATATACGAAAATTAAATTTACAACTTTATCATTAGATCTAGTTTTTCCCATTGGAGCATTAGGGTTCTACAAAACGTTTACAATTAGTTCTGTCCTTAGCTTGAATTTATTCCACATTCTTTCATAGTTGTTCATATCTTTTAAGAGCGTTCGTTTCCATATGGTCACACGGAGGCCATTGCGTCCATTGTGTTACCACCCTACAGGGCGAGTTATTTATTCTTGATAACTCTTAATTAATCTATTTTGTGCTTTCGCTCTTATTTCCATTCATGTACAAATATAACACGCACAACATTAGTGGATGGTAAAAGCTCGGCCTAGGCCCTCCATGGGCTGTTGTGCCATTAAAATTAAGTAAGTAAACTCTTATTTCAGAGCATGCCAGTTCCCTGAGTCTTTCATAGAATAGTGCTCGCAGAGTTTTGTGTCTGAGTGCTGCTAGAGCAGGGCCGTATACGAACGATCTGCAGTGTACGCTTGAAAAAAAGTTGGAGCTAGTAGCTTACTTGTGGCTTAATGCTCGTGCGCACATCATGTTTTGGTTGCTCAGTTGAGCATCGTTCTTCTTCGCCCGTGTGAACTCGGTAAGTAAAGTCAGTCAGGTCAGTTTACAGCTTATGCATTGTGACAGATAATGTTGCGAATGCGAGTGACGTGCAGCAAAAACGACAGTCAGTTGTAAAGTATAATTTACTTTGTAATTAGGCTTGATGTAGAAGATACAAGGGGCTTCGTCTCAAATTCTTGAATTTATGAAAAGATGTTCCTAGGGTAGGTAGGTAACTACATGGATACACACATACCAACGCTGTATTTAAGCGTTATTTTGTTTAAAAAGTTATGTTTCGCTGCATTTTGTTTTTGGTGTTTTTATTTTCTCTTTTCAGTTTTCATGCACTCATTTTGCACAGAATTTCGTAGTGCGACATATTGCAGCGAATGAAAGCCATATTTTATTTCGATTGCCAAAAGTGTCATGTTGCGGAGATTTATGTTCTCGTCTTTTGAGCCATGGTTTTTTTTTGCTGTTTGTTGCTTGGTTTGTTTTCCATGTTTTTTTTAGTGATCACGCCCAAAATATGCGCTGGGAGGAAAGAGTAATACAAAAAGCGCGAAATACATTGTTGCCAAGTAAACAAAAAACAAAATAGCTGAAATCGTGTATGTGTTTGAATAATTTAATTTTACTTTGATTATATACAAACATATCTTTTTACTTCATTTCTTTTATTCTAACATCTGTAGTTATCATTTGTCACTTTGACTATAGCCACATCTGGAATTTTTATATAATTTGATATCTAATTTTCAATGATTTATTTTTTTATATAACTACACAACTACACAAGCGAAGAAAGAAGAATCCTACTCCATTTTTAACCTAAAATCATGATACATTTCTTTTCGTAACACATATCAGTAAGATTTATTTTCTGACATTCCATTTCTTTGGAAATTTATTTATTTTTTGTCTACCTAAACCAAACCACAATTCTATTTAAAATAACAAAAGCAATAAAAACGAGATATGGGCACATCGAAACAGGTACCTACACACCTTCCAATGATGTGATGTGTGTGTTTATCTGCATCTATCTTAAGTGTCATGATGACACTTTCTTCTTCCCCTAACACTTCATCCCAAAATATGAACATTTAAAAAAAAAATGGATTGAAATTCATTCGGTTCTCATATGTTGATACTTTCCGTTTAGGTTAAATAGGCGTGCTCTAAACGTAAGTAAAACTACCATGCTCGGTTCGGCTGTTCGTGCGTGAGGTTATTTAACACAATAGTTCAATAACATGAATACAACAACAGCAACAGCAACCTAAACAACTCATGCGTGGTTGGATTACAATTAGTTAGTTTTCTTCCATATCACAATGTTCTCTCTATGTATGCATCCATCGTCCATGTTTATTGAAGATTTATTACTTTCAAAGTGTTTGTCTGTTTGTTTTTAGCTGCTGTAAATGAAGAACGTAGTATGTACACGTAGTATTGCTTGATATACTCGTATGGAAAGTAACATTCATTTGCAATTAGATTTACTTTTGTTGAGCCACCATTTTCACTTCATTTAAAATTTTTATCAATCTATCGTTTTTTAGATTTATTGCTAAAGATTGTTTTTCTTTTATTCATTCTATGTTCGCCAGGTAGAAAGTAGTTAAAACTGTGGTAGGTCTTTTCTTATTTAGACTGACTTTAACTGATTTTAAATAATAAAAGCGTATGGGTGCATAAAGCAAATTGTTGTTGTATGAATTAAACGTATTTACAAATATCTTTTGTTAACATTTGATTAAGTAGAATACACAAATCTTAAATTTGACTTTTGGGTTTATAAGGAGAGAGATTGGAATAAATTTTGAGCTTAGTCTGATTCAAAAGAACAATTCTCTTAGGGAATTTATTATTTTAAAATTGATTCGAATATTGAAATTATATATTTTATATTTTTAATTTGAAATAAATTTAAAAAAAGTATAATTTCATGCAAATTAGGCAGATTATATTTTTGGAAAATAAAATTCTTCTTTCTTTCTTTTAATGGCATAACAGCCATGGCCTAGGCCGAGCTTTTCGCATATGGATAATATTATTAAAAGTAAATCGGCTTTAGTAATGAACAAATAAATATGCCAAAAGAATAACCACGTTCATAAAACAAACAGATCACACCATCAGTTCGAATCACGTCACTGTTCTGATCTTTGTGATGCATATATTTGAACAATTAAAATTTAAAATTAGTCTTATTGGAACTTGGCTCAAACTATCTATCGCATCACACAACTTTTCATTATAATTTTTTCCCCATTTTCCATCCAACTGGAATTTACAATTATCTCATTTATCTTTGATGCGAACCAGAGTCAACTTTTCTTCATTCACTATCAGTCGCACATCAGGTAATCTCTCAAACGTAAACTCGAACTATTTAGCTCGAATAAATATCGTAAACGATATGCAATCTACAACTCCAACAATGATATCGCAACTCAAAGGTGTAAATAAGAAAACGATGATGTGGTGAAATTCATTTCAGAGGGGAAAAAGGTGAATAGTAATATCAGCATCAAATATATGAGAAGATGATCGATGATGATCACCGCAGGTAATGGTGTTATCAAGGAGAGAGCAACATAGTAAGGCAAGGTGAGAGCGAGTCAACCGACAGGTAAAAACAAGATGAGAGCGTATACTACCTGCATGCAACGCTGCTGTTGTTCTCTCGCGCTCTCTTTCACACATGTAAGTTGTCAAGTGATATAGTTTTTGTTGTTGTTATTCAGGCTATAGCTAGGTATTTTTTACCTGTCAAAATATAATTCAAAATGGGAACAAAATAACAAAACAAAACAACAACAACAACAACATTTGCGACTTGTATACTGTAACTGCTGCTGCCTCTGCGACTTACGGCAATGGCTAAAAAATGCTTTATTTCATTTGTTTAGAAGACACTGCCATGCAGACATCATGACACGATGACGTTGTCTGTGTTTGTAAAAAAATTAAAACTCAAATGAGCCAGCGAGCGCGAGTAAGCGAGATCAGCTGTTGACTGGAGGCCATGATGGCCGCTCTCGAGTAAGAGCAGGTTTCATTTGTGAGTTATTAATCATCATCATCAGCACCGTCGTTTTCGTTGCCGTTCCCGTTGCCGTTACTGTAGTTCAGCTAGTTTTATGATGCGACGGATTGTGAATTTCTGGATTTTTAAGGTAAGCAAGTGAGCAAATATTTGTTATGGCTAAAGTTTTTATTGCATTTCTTAAATATTTTTCTATTAAGGGTTAATTTTATTCGAAAATCCTCAACTGTTAGCTAAAGACATGTACGCTGATGATTTATATTTTCGTTGGATTTATAAATGTACACATATCTTATTCGTATATGTATTTCGAAGATATTTTGAAATTTTCTTAATGTGCATTTCCTTTGAAGCTCTGAGAACTGACAAAAGGCGGAAAGAAAAGGCTAGGAGACGGTTGTGGTGCGAAGAGAGTGAAAAAAAGAGAGTGGCACAGAAAATACAACAAAAGCACCTCATAAATTATATTAGCTAAATATCTCAAAACTGAACTTTTTTAATAAAGAATTTCTTGTATCTCAAGTTCCCGCGTTCCCGCGTTCCCGCTCCACACTCAAGTTGTTGCGGCCGGCACCGTTTCACATTTCCGCTTTTATTTTATTTTATTTTTAGTTTTTATTTTCGCTTATACTTTGGCAAAGTTTTCTTCTTTTCTTTTTCTCTTTAGTTCTTTGGCTTTGGTTCAGTTTACACTTTTACTTTGTATGTTTGTGTGTGTGTGTGTGTGTTGTATCACTTCATCTTTTAAACATTTTGTGTTGAAACTTTGATGTGAACGATTTTCTTAAAAAATATTTTCGGAGCCACGCTTCTGTATTGCAGCACAATCAAGAAACAAGTTTACCGCCGGCATTACTGCAGCGCACTACACACAAAACGCCGCGCGTTTTCAAGTTCTTGTGCATTTTCGTTTCGTTTAATTTTTTTTTAGTGTGGAATTTTGTTGGCAAACTTTTAAGCTTACTTTTTTCTTTTTGACGGTTAATAAATTTTGAAACAAATTGACTAATTGCATACCTACAGCGATGCAGCAGCTCAGCACATGCAGAATTGAATATGGAGTGCATCATATCTGAGGCTACAGTTGTATGCAAAATTAAGTAAGCAATTTAAACTTTACAATTAAAACTAGAATGAAATTAAATTGCAAATGTGTCTATGTGATGTGTGTACATATGTATGTGTAGATTTTATGTGCCTATATAATGGAACCATACGCTCAATGTGAAATGAGGAGTTTTGAATGCTTAAAATGAATAACCGACGGAGTCAAGTTCAGCATGGAAAAATCTATTTAAAAATGGTTAAAAATTTACTTAAGAGTAATTGAGTTTTTCAGATTATAGAGACATCGAAGAATAATTTGTTCAAAGTTTTAACATTGTAGTTAGAAATCGTATTTTATGTGGTCTCGTATTGATACCAATTGTTAATTTCCTAATTTCCGACATAACCAGAAAGTAAAATAATTGAGTGGTTTTATCAAAAAACAATATGCTACCGATTCTGTTCTACTGACGAACAATGTGATTTGGAAACCATCGCGGTATCGACCGAGTGAAGATAGAAATTGAAACAAAACAATAGGGTGTTATCAGGAGGTTTTCAAGCAATCGTAAAACTTTCATCCAATCGCAAACATAAGACTCTTCAGTTTCTAGTAGAGAGTGGAATACCATAGGTTGAATAGATAGATGAGTTTGAGTTAAAAGCCAAGCCAAGTCTCACTAATCCATTGGCCTGCTCATTACCTCCAATGATCCTATAACCTAGTACCTAATTTAGTTAATGTAATATTAAGTCTAAATATAGAGTTTCAAAAGCTGTTACAATGCATGTGAAAACAGTTTCTTTAAGATCTAAAATTTAGTCTGCATTTTAGTGCTTTAAAGTTTAGTCTGGGACTTACAGGTTTGTATAATTGCCTGAAGACACTGCAACATGAGTCTGTAAGTGTAAGTGATTCGACAATATTGAAATGTTCTGAGTAGTTTCCCGAATCGATCTCGTAGACCATTGAGGATCTGTCAATGTATACTTCTATCTAGATTTCTTGTCCATTCTGCACTTATTTTTACAAAAATGTCTCGAGTTCTTCGTGCAGTTCAGTTTAGATAGTAAATATATTGTGTTGGAAAAGATATATTTGGTAAACATCCATTAGTTTTCATCTTAGGTGGTCATATTTGATATAAAGTTGTACTAAGCTCATGAATCCGGGTGTCTATAATGTTCTACTACTTACATAAATTAGGTGGAACTATACTAAGGCGAGAAGAAATTTTAGATAGTAATAAAAAAATATTCTTGATAAGTAATATGTAGCTGCTCCAAATTGAAACCATTCGAACACTGGTTACCATTACGCAACTACTTGAGAATGTAACAATTTTTTTGCATGCAAGTGTAACATTGTATGTATGTATATACATATAAACGATATGTGATTGAAAAATGTTATACTTAATACGAAAACAGAATTGAGAAGTGAGTTAATTTAATATTTATTAGCGGAAAGGTAAAAGAAAAAAAAAGGCAAAAAAACAAAAAATTTGAAATGAGAAGTGTCTACAAATGCCATTTGGTAGTTACCCTCTTCTACATTCCACTTATGAAATTTAAGCAAACTAAAAATGATTGTTTTCAACTGTTGCTTGCTGGTAGAACAATATTAACAATGTTCGAGTAACTATGTTTGTTTAAAAAAATACATTTTATACAATGTAAGTGCAAATGTGTGTATGTGTGTAAGTGCATGTATGTGAAGTAGCACATATTTCCATTTTCCCTTTTTTGCTACTTGCTTCCGCACAATATGCACATTTATCTTCTCAGGTGATAATTAACAGGCGTTTTAAGCTTGTTAGGTGAATATATGCGCTTTTGTAAATTACTAACTGCAGTCAAACATTATGAATGAAATAGTGAATTGAATTTGTATTATTATTATTATTTTTTTGATAATACGTAGATGAAAACGTAGAAGAAGAACAAGAAGAAGGAAAAATAGGCAAAAAAGAGAAGAAGGTTTTCTAGGTATGAATGCAGCTTGAAGTGAATATGTGTACATAGATGACTACTCTAAATGTATGTTTGTATGCATAAGTAGTATGTGCAGTTATATGTATATACGCGCCTACATACATACCTAAACACCTCTCATGAACAATGTGCGTGCGTGTGTGTAAACGTACGTTGACACTAGGAATAGAAACTAACAACAACATTAAGCCATATAGTATGTGCAGAGTGTGCACCGCCCTCAATGCATATAAGTATGTAAAACTGCATGTTCTGTGACAATTACACTAAACAACAAAATATAAATAATTAAAAAATTTTATAACAAAAGTGTATAAGAGATTAAAATCTTTTAATTTTATTTTGCTTTTTACACAAATAAAAATTTTAAAGTGATATTCTTAAATTTTTGTTGTTTTAAGTCATTATATAAAAAACTACACGGTGCACTGTTATTAAAGTTAATAATTTAGCTGACGTTGGGTATGGCAAAAAAAATCATCATAAACGAAAAAAACAACAAATTAATATAATACTATTAGCCAAGTGACTGAAGACTGAAACGTTTTGTTGAAACTGGTAAATTGTGCATGAACAATTGTTGTTGTGCGGTGTATTTGCTGTTGTTGTGTTGTTATGAATTAACAAAAAACAAAAAACATATTTTTTTTTAAAAATATTAACGTGTTCAATTATTTTTTTTTAGTGGTTGTTTTGTCTGCCGTTAGTATTAAATTGTATTTATTTGTGGTTCTTTTTTTTTGTTTTTTTTATTGCCATTTTTTGCAATGAAAAGAATTATTTTTCTTTCAAATTAAAAACAATGAATTGGAATTAAATTTAATTGTTTTCTTCCTTTTTTACCGATGATTTTTTACTTTTATATTATTTTACGTTATAATTTGTAGATTTTGTGTTGTTATGCATCAAGTTGGCTGGGAATTGTTTCAATGTATGTCAGTGGCGAAAGTAGGAATTTTCTTCGAGATGAATAAAAATATACATACTTATATTATTAACCATTTTTCAGAAGAAGCAAAAACATGTAGAAACACGTTAAGAAGTAATCCAATTTTAAAGAGGCATGCTCTTTCTAATGTGATAATGTTTTCACAATTTCACTTCGGTAATTGTAGCAGATAAGTTAGAAACTTCGTATACAAATTCAGATCCCAAATTCGTGCCATTCAGATTGGATTTCAAATCAAAAACCAGACCAATAACACTGTGCAAGTTTATAATCTTGGCAAAGTTTTTGATGGCTGTTCTTATTTAATTCGGGTCCAAAAAATACAATGGTACCAACGCTTTTGTCAGTTTGACTATTCGAGATGACGGTATATTGAATGTTTTCCCTGAAGGAAATTTATGAATTTAATTTTGCACATTAATCGAATAACTATGTCCCCTTTTTAAAATCCTATCTACGCCACTGGTGCAACAGAACAATTTCCAACAATTTTAATATTTTTTTTATCTTTCATATTTTAATATCATTATCTCGAAAACTCGAACAAATCCGGTTGGATTGGTATCATTAAGGCAAGATCAGCATTAAAAAGAAAAAGTTGAAAATCTGAGCACATTGTAATCAGACTAAAACAGACCCAAAATTAGACTTAATTCGAACTAAAATTCAGACCATAGGATTAAAAACCATTAACAAGCTCTCCAAAAGTACAAAAGTTAGACAGCTGTAAATTTATCCTGAAAATTCAGATTGGTTGTCCATATATGAACTTTTAAAGTGTACAGAGAAACTAACAGACAAACTGACAGTGACGGACTATTAATTGGCTTACTTAATCCTCGCTTTTGGAGTATAATCAAACTTAAGCCGAAAAACTTAACTGCAAGCCTTATAAAATTGCTAATTAATTAATAGAATCTAACCAAGCTTATGTGTGATACTTCGTTAAAAAATATTACATGTACATAAGTACTTATTTATGCAAGTTTCTGTATAAATATTCATATGTATGTACATATAGTATATACTCGTATGTGTGTAAGTTATCATGTGTGTGTAGTATATGTGTTGGCTCTTACATTTTATGAGCTGTTAAGACCACTTAAAATACAAAATACTCCCCAGTTAACCATTGAAGCTGAAGTGTGTAAAATCAAATGTCCGGTTTATGCGGTATACAAAACAACTACTGTTGTTGCTGTTGCTTCAGTTGTATATACTTATGATGATCATGCTCATAATGATGATGAGATGATGATGTTGGGGGAGTGCGATGAATACATCGTGCTCAATGTTGGTGTGTGGCATAAATTAATTTAATCCCAATAAAATGCCGTCAGGTACATAGCAAAATGACAACATCGCAAAGAATTAACACACTTTAACTGAAGGCAAGAGCCAACGGAAAAGTCGTCGTAAGTAGATATCCTTTTTAGCGAAATGCGCATACAAAGGACAACGAACCAACGTACTCGTATATTAAATTATTACGAAAATTTCGTTGTGGTATTAATAATTTATTAGCATTCACAGTAAACACTTTCAGCACTGTATCCTTTTCATTTTTTCTTTGCCACCACTCCTTTCCATTTCGCTCCGTTTCATTTCGTTTGCATGTGCGAATTTCTTTTCATGTATTTACACTTTGCAGATTTTTCGTGTTCTCTTTTTTAACTTAGCTGTTGCTGTATTTTTGTCGCATTTGCAGCAAACCATTTCTTGTTGTTGTTGATTTTATTTTTATTTTATCCAGTCCATATTGCAAATGTCTGTCTGCCTCTATGTTTGTCTCCCTGTTGGTTTGTCTGGTGGATCTAATATACGACACGAGTATGTACCACACCGTCTAGTACTATGAATATGAATTATGAAAATTACATACATTCATACTCGTATTTTATATGTATGCACAATAACAACAACAGCAATAGTAACTGTTATTATTTTTCTATATTGTTTGTATGTATGATTCTACATACACTGCATGTATGTACATTCGAGTGTGTTTGCGTGTGTACTTCTGTATGCATGTATTATGCATGTAAATAAATGTCTGGATGTGTGCGTGTTTGTCAACCTGACTCACACACACAAGTACAGGGAAGAGCATCGGTATTTTTTTGTTTGCTTTTGTATTGTTGGTACTTGCTCGTTTTACTGTATTGTTTTATTTGTTAATATGTACATATGTATTGTCCTACCCCGTGTATCCTACATACTACTTCCGAATGCATGAAACGGTAAGGGATTTCATTGTTATTGCTATTTGCGTTGCTTCTGACTTTTTTGTTTTGCTGTTCGGTGTAAGTCGTCGCTCTTTAGATAGGTCAAATTTTTTGGAAAGGAAGACTAAATGATTTCTGTACTAGTGACCTAATTTTCATTATTGTAAATTACAATCATATGTTGATATTGTTGAATTGATTTTAATGTAATTTCGTTGCTCTCAAATAGAAAATGCTTGCTAAGCGTAAATAAATAATTTTCATCATTTGCAAGTGCTAAAATTAAATTCATTCACTTACTCAAAAAAATGAGTAAGTAGCATACAATCGAAGATCGGTACCATATTTTAGTTTTACCAGGTTTGTAGCTGCTTACAAACAGAAGTTCCATTTCTATAACTTTTATCTTTTCTTATTATTAACCTCATTTAAACATAATTTTTTATTAAAACAGCTCTTATAAAATGCTGAGTTTTTTTATGACAATAACATATACCATAGAAATAAGTATTTAAAAAACAAAACACACTTTTTCGTTTCAAACATTTTCAATCATTTAATTTTCCATCATAATCTCAATAAAGTTTCGCTTAAAAAAAAAATGGTAGAAAAGTGATAAAAAATGTATGGAAGAAAAGTAGTAGAGAATATTAGTAGTAGAAAAATAGTCGATAAGTAGTAGTAGAAAAGTAGTAGAGAATATTAGTAGACAAGTAGTAGAAAAAAGTAGTAGAAAAGTGTTGAAAAATAATGGTAGAAAATTTTAGTATAAAAGTAGTTGTAGAAAATAGTAGTAGAAAATATCAACTACGCGACGGCGACCAGTAGTAGAAGTAGTTGCTAAAAATGCAATAGAATTAGTAGAAAAAAGCTTTACTAAATAGTACATACATAGTAAAATAATGGAAGGCGCCACATCCCTTTTTCAATGCCGTCCACATTTTCGCTGTAACATGGCTTTATCAACTAGCGATTTTGTACCAAATTGTTAGTAATTCCAGAGATATACATATGCAAAAAATCATTAAGATCGTATGGGAGGTACCACGACCACTTCTCCATTCCTCCTTACATATGACTGGAAACCTCCAATGAACGCCCGCGGAAAACATACTCAATTTGATAAAGATCAAATGAGGATTCTTGGAGCTATTAAAGAATAAACAAAGAGGCAAATAAACTTGCTGCATTCATTTTTATATGACTCGTTGAGTTCAAAAGTGGTCCTAGCCACATTGACTTTTAATCAAGTTAAGTCTATTCTGTTCGGCAGAACTATGAAATTACTTACTTAACTGGCACTACAACCGATGATCGGTCTTGGCCGCCTCTACAAAGCTTCGCCAGTCGCCTCTGCTATGCGCGCGCTGGCGCCAGTTGATAAGGCCAAGTGCAGTCAGGTTGCCCTGCACCTGGTCTTTCCAACGGAGATTAGGACGTCCCCTTCTGCGTGTTCCTCCACCGTGGTTCGAATAAAACACCTTCTAGCCGGAGCGCTTTCTTCCATTCGCTCAACATGACCCAGCCAGCGAAGCCGCTGGAGTTTTATACGCTTGACTATGTCAGTGTCGGCGTACAGCTCATACAGCTCATCGTTCCAAGTTATTCGATACACGTCGTCCACGCATACTGGACCGTAGATATTACGGAGTATCTTCTTCTCGAACGCTCCTAACAGCCTCTCATCATTGATGGTCAATGTTCACGTCTCTGCGCCATACATTAGGACTGGAAGGATGAGGGACTTATAGAGCGATATTATCGTCGGTCGAGAGAGGGCTCTACTTCTCAACTGCCTACTGAGCCCGTAGTAACACCTGTTGGCAAGAGTTAGTCTCCGCTTGATCTCAAGGCTGACATGAAATTACATTTATGCAAAATTTATGTGATTTGGATGTCGGGGCGGTAAGCATTGAATTAAGTGAGGACTGACATTGCCTGATGTCATTTAATGTATTAGTGAGCCATTTAACCATTTAACTCGCTTTTAAGAATTCTGTGGTTTGTACCACTTTTGCTCTCATCGTCTCATTCATCTTATGAACCTCTAGCCCATCCAAAACGGGTTAAACTAAATTTGAAGCGCTAATACCGGTTAGGGTCACTGCCCTAAATTAAAACTAAAACGAGATATTTGTAAAACATAGCTGCTTGCGTTAAGCTTAGTTTAATTCTCAAGAAGTTAAATATCTATAGTTTAGCTCTTATATCATACTTACTTTACTTTCAATGGCACAACAGCCCATGGAGGGCCTAGGCCGAGCTTTTCGCATCCACTCATGTTGTGCGTGTTATATTTGTACATGAATGGAAGGGACCTACAGTTTAATGCCGAATCCGAACGGCGAATTGAAAAGCTTTTCATAGCAATTTTTACTCTTGTAGGTTTGCCATTGCCTGCCAAGAGGTGGTGCCGTGTAGAAAAATTATTTGTTCTACTTTTTGATTTTGCCTGTGCCGAGATTCGAACCCCGGCCATTCTGCGTAGCAGCCCAACGCACTACCACTACGCCACAGCGACCATACTATGCCGCACTAAACTACACGCATTACTACACTGAAGCACAAACGCGATTGCAATATTTACAGTCGCGCATCAGAATATCTTCTGTTCTACTGATACGTACTACTTAGTTACAAGCAAACATGCTACACACAAGTTTGAACATATGAATAAAACGTTGAATTAGTAAGAAGAAAATCAAGTGCTGGTATCAAGTTGTCTATACTCATATTTAGTATTTAGTTAAAAGATCACCACAACATTGATCTACATCGTAGTGTTTCAATATTAAGTCGATTAGCCAGAAAGGCTGCAGGGAGGAACAATACCAAGCCAGGCCAGGCCGAGCCGGGCTGAGCGCGCTGTGTGTTAACAGGCAAGCAAGGCAATAAACACATAATTTTATTGCTGCAAATTTTCATTTTCAATTCATAGAATCGCTATGTATGCAGGTTTTATTGCAAGCCGAATTGAATTGATTTGTACGAGAACAACAGTAACAACTAAAACAACAACAAGCACTACTAGAACTGCAACTATAGCAACAGCATAGTAGCAATAGTAGTAGTAGCAAAATGTCGCTGACATTGAACATGACATTTTCCCAAAGAGATAATTAAATTGCCGCTTAATAGAATTTCATATTAATTTATGCATCTGTATTTATGTTTGTACTCGTATGTATGCAGGTCGACAGCATATGTAAATGTATAGATAATTTTGGCGTGTGCGACTGAATGTTTGTCATTCAGACGAACAACATTGATAATTGCTATTTTTGCATGTTGTTCTTTTGTTTGGTTGGGTTACAAAAACAACAACAATAGAATTCAGCACCTAAAATAACACCTTACGCCTAGGTTACCGGGATTTCCTTGAGTTGTGTTTTCTTTTTTTCTGCAACAGCAGGCGGACACATTGTTGTTGCTGTTAGTTTTGCACGCTTCACTTCCTGTCATGTTAAAAATTGTTAAAAATTGTTTCTGTATTTTTTTTTTTCATATATTCTTGTTTCTGAAATGATAAAAAAGGGGGCTCCTTACTAAGTTTACGTCAGTCAACTCTCTAGCCAAAAGGAGGTAGAACAATGCAAAAGTATTTTTCCCACATTTTTTTTACGACTCAACTCAGAGGCAAGGTGGCTCAACTCAACTCATTGTTGGTGGCTATCAAGAAGCAAACAAGTTCCCTATATGGTATATATATTTTTTTTTTTTAGTTTTAACTACGAGTACTACTACTGCTACTGCTATTACTGTTGCTGTTGTTGTTGTTGCTGTTATAAATATTGACGGGCGGCTGCAACTGTTTTCAACACACCACCAGCAAATGTCAGTAATATTGAATATGTATGTATGTATGTATGTATGTATGTATGTATGTATGTATGTATGTATGTATGTATGTATGTATGTATGTATGTATGTATGTGTGTGGTAGCTTCTGTATTGCTCTGTCGCTGATGTTGTTGCAGCCTTAAGTGTAGCTGTTGTTGTTATAAGGTTGGTAATAAATTCATATTCAAATTGTTAATTGAATATTATTTGTTAAATTTGCAAGCATTAATGTTAACCTGATATGTATGTATGTCTTTACGTATAAATAAGTAAGTATGAACTATCGTTAAGCAGTCGTGAACTGTATAAACAGCAGTGAGTGTACTATGTGCATGTGTAAGAAGGAAGGCAAGGATGAGGTTGCTCTTTCTGATGTGACTTTTGGCTGATTTCTTTGCATTGAGCATACAATTAAAATTAATTTATGACATGATAAATGCGTGGATCATATACATATACAAACATACAATACTCGTTTGTTTATACATAAATAACTGAATTTCTTTTTGGCTTTGTAAAAAATATTCACTAAATAGAAATTTACTATTGGTAAAACTCTTCAAATACATATGAACTATCTTAGAGCTTTTGTTCTTATAAGGAAATAAAAGTTTACAAATTCATCAACATTGAATTTTATCATATTTATATTTATGTACATAATGTATGGTTGCGGAAAAAAATAAATACCAATGATTCGGAAAGATTGGAGCAAAAACAAACAACCTTTTCAGATAAACGTTCCGATCAAACTCTTATTAATAAAATTTTTTATCTTTCAATGAAATGATCCGCTAAATAATAAAAATATTTAAAAATTGCTTCCTATTTGATTCAAGAAAAATGTGAATAATGACATTAATTTTTATTCAGGTATGTTTTTATTTTGGATCGAAATAACTCAAACGAAAGTTGAGGTAATAAGTTTTCGGCCGAAATCAACCAAACTGTTAAACTTAATTTTTTTTTACTTTTATCTTAGCGGAACGTCGATGGAATGATAAGGAATCATTCCTTCATAATAATTTATTACCTAAGTAAATAATTATGGCATATTTTTTTTTTATAATTTCAATAGCTCTAGTTAACGTTTCGAATACATATAGTAGAGCATTGTAATCCAACGGATCTAGAGATCTTCGAAAATCGGTTTCCCCTTTTCCTCGATTCATGAATATCATTGAAGCCGGCAGAAAAATGTCCATTGAAATATTATCTTTATCTGGGAATCTCAATTGATGTGCTGAAGATTTACCACTCACCTTCAGCTCCCTCACCCCTGGTTCTTTCAATTTGAAATCATTTTAAAAGAATGAAAATTAATAGAAATATGTACATATAATTTTGATAAAAATACATTGAAAAAAGTATATTTTGAAAAAAAACAATTTTATCGATTTGGGCAATTGTAATTTTTGCAAGAAAATAAGAATTTATCCGATTTTTTAAATTTTCATTCCCTGGCAGCTGGTAACCCTTCAACGGGCTTCGATTATCCAACAAGCTACATTCAATTCAAAATGGTAAAGATCTCCCTTTGGAATACCGTTGCCTTTTCTCCTGTAACGAAAAAGTACCTGTTCACGTCGTCTAGGTAACAACCAGAACATGTTTCAATTATTGTTTTGGAACGGTACGTATAGAAAACGCAGGTAAGCCCCTAAGGATGTTCGCTGGATTGCTTCATTGGTTTCGCTCAAGATATTTTACACTATATTTTTCCTGAATTTGATGTGAGCACAAGTCTGTCAACCGCTGTAGGAAGGTTGTGGTGGCCCTTGGGGCTAAGTGCAGGAGTCAGTGTGGCCCTTAGGCTAAAAATGCTGGAGACAACTGGTCTGAAATCATAAAAAAATATTGTAGGTATCCACTGCTTTCCTCGTCATATGACGCAAATCATTCCATTTGAATATGGATTCATGTTGAAATAAACCATCGATAATGTTCTGAATCGTGAAAAATACTACCAAACAATTTGCTTTAGTATTTTGTTTGCTTTTGTATTAAACTCATTATCAATTTAAACTTAGTGCATCGTATCATTGCAAGCTACTTACTAGTAAATGTATAATCTTCGCCGCTGCTGCTGCTGGTTGAGTAATTGCTGTGTAATATGATGTTTATTGCAAGTCGATTGATAACCTCAAGTTAAAATCGTAAAAAATACACTCTTTCAACTGCTTGCGGCATCTCTGAAGTTTTTTGCTTCCAAAGTTTAAAAGAAAAATATAATAAGCTTGATCTGATAGTAAGCCATTAACATTCGAATTTAGTGTATGAAAGGAACGCCACACTGACAGACTTGTTTGAGTTATTTATAATGTGTGAATATTTTTGACATTTTAAGGGTTTCTTTAAAAAAAAGTTAAATACGTAAAGAAGTAACTGCTTATTATAAAATGAAAATTAAAAGAGTACAAACGTAACCTGGTCACCTTCATTGTTACCTACTTACTTGCGTGCACTCACACTTAAATCACATTTTAAATTAGTCTAATCAGCATAGTGCATCTGCAATTGTTGCACAGTGCAGTTGCTGCTGCTGCAGCAGCAGGCATGAGGCATGCCCCGCAGAAACAACGAATCAATCATTTCCACACTCGACTACAAGATATTTTCATCGTTATTTGCGCCTTAACGTTTCGTTTGCCATTCATCGTGATGATGGTGGCCGACCGATCGACCAAACGGCCACAAAGGAAAATGTAGTAGCAACTGAAGTTGCTACTATCGCCGCTATCAAACAGGCGCGCAGCGGCATACATACAAATTCAACTAGGTATATCAATGAGTGTGTGTGTGAGAGAGTTTGTTTAAAAATGCAAGTATTTGAGCACATGCGCGCACTTTGTTGGCAAAAAATGATTTCATGTTCTTGCCACTCGCTTCTTTTAGCGCTTATCTCTTGCGAAATAAACGGAAAACCGTGCGCGGTAGGTAGGTGGGTAGTGGTAGGTAGCACTAGGCAGGCAGGCAGGCAGGCAGGCAGGCAGGCAAGCAGGCAGGCAGGCCAAATATTCGCGCATGCTTGTCTACGGCATCAGTATATGCCACTACTTCTACTACCATCGCTGCTACGATGTTGTTGTTGCTGTTGCTGCTGTTACCACTAACAAGGTAAAAAGTCAAAAACATTTAAACCATGCTGTAAAAAATAAAATATTTTCGCTGCTGAAAGTGTGCTACGCTTAGCACGTCGTATAATTTTTATTAACATTTTAGCATGAATTGCAACCCGCGTACTACTTCATGATTACTTGTACTTTCCTCAGTTTTTATTTGCTTTACTTTAATTTGTTTACTTTTTCTTTTTGTTGTTTTTACGTGTACTTTGGGCGTTAGACTAATAAAATAAACGCCACACTTTTTTCATTCGCTTCTTGAAATTCTTCGGCATATATGCCAAAACAAAAAACCAGAAACGGATTTATGCTAAACCAACACCAACAATAATTATTATTAGTCACATTCTACGTTAAATATTTTGTGTGCATTTTTTTTTTTAAATTATTTTTTTACTTGTAACGAACAAAAATAAAATTAAGAAAATAAAAAAGTGGAAAATTTCTTACCCATGTCTGTTGATATTCCGCCATATTGTGTTAAATCAGATCTTATCTTACCTGAAAATGCAGAGAAAGTAAATGAGGTAAATTAAAAACCAGAAATTATTAATATTTGTATAGCAAAGATGGAATATAATAAAAAGTTTTCTCTATTCAGGGAAAATAAAAGGGGAAAAGGGAAAGATATTGCATAGCATTTTTTTTAACACCTGTGATGATAAAACCTAATAGAATCCATAAAGCTCCACAAAAAGCGGGGAACCCCGCAAGACGGGATTATAAAAGCTTGGAATTGTATTTTGTAAAACCATAATTGCAAAAGTAAAGAGTAAAGTCTTGGCCAAGAAGCGTCTCAGATGCATTGCTTCTTTTGTTGATTCGGAGAGCGTCATATTTAAATTCTGTGCTAGAAACTCCCAGTTAATGGTTGCATTACATATTTTTAACACGTTCCTAGTGTTCAATTAGTGATGGCAACTATCGAATTATTCGATTATTCATTCTATAGTTTTGAAATAATCATTTTTTTTTTCAAATGAATGAAACAGTTTTTGGTATAAGCGAAATATGCAAATGAATTTTTTTAAAAGCGAAATAATCTTTCCTTTTTTGTTTGCAATAAGAAAAATTACGTACGATAGTCAAAATTATTCAGTTACTAACTATCGATTGTTGGAATCACTCGAGAGTTCCCATCACCAACTACAATCGTCAATGATTGCGTTCTATCAGCGTCTGTAGATTTTCCGTATGCTAAGCTGCATTTTAGAGATACTTGAAGATAACGTAATAAGGTACGAACTTATATACTACCAGGGAACTTGTCTTCATTCTTCGGGCTTATTTTTTCAGGAAACTTTTCGTTTGAACTTCCATTTCCGGCGAGTCTCTGAATATTATACTCAACGTATTACCTATAGATCTTTTTGTGAAAGGTGTGGTTTTTAAAACCGAACTTAGATTAACAGAATTCAATTGTTTGAAGGTTGGTTTGATTGGACACGGTAGTATTGACAATATCGGACATACTCTATGGATTATCAACGAATTACTCACCTTACATCTTGACCGAAGATTTATGATTAAAGGTCCGTCAAGAGATTCCTGCCTTCACAAATTCCTCTAAAACTGAATTTAACTTTCATACAGTATTATTTATGCCTAATACTAATTAAAGAAATTATTTTAAATTTCCAATAGTTGTAGAGTTTTTCAAGCCGAAATAGAGGCAATATATAAGACAGGGTGTTTTTTTAAGAAGTGTGATTTTCAAGAAGAAATAAAACGCATATAATTTAGACGATTTCGGGCAAGTGTCCGCCGCGGCTGGTTCGTATAAATTCCAGCCGATAGGCCCAATTTTCGCTTCCAAGGCGTCAATCGTCTCGAGCTTATCTGCGTAGACAAGCGACTTCACATAACCCCACAAAAAATAGTCCAGCGGTGTCAAATCGCACGATCTTGGAGGCCACGCCACAATGCGCTCATAAAATATTGCGCTCAGCAAAAGTTTCCTTCAATAAATTGATTGTTTCGTTGGCTGTATGGCATGTAGCGCCGTCTTGTTGAAACCAAAGGACGTCCACATCAGCATCCTCCAATTCAGGCACGAAAAAGTTATTAATCATGGCTCTATAGCGTTCCCCATTGACTGTAACATTATGACCGGCTTCATCTCTAAAGAAATATGGACTAATGATTCCCTCTGCCCATAAAGCACACCAAACAGTGACTTTTTGAGGATGTAACGGCGTCTCAACAATGGCTTGTGGATTATGATCACTCCAAATGCGACAAATGCGATGGACTCATTCGGGTCTTCTTCGATACTCTGCTCCACAGCAGCAATAGCATCTTCGGTGCGCACTGTACGGCGTCTCTGAGGATGCGCATTATCCACTATAGTAAACGTGGTGCGAAACCGATCCATGGTTGCTCGAGTTACCGACTCTGCTGGGCGATTATGTCGACCGAATATTGGACGCAGCGCGCGATGTGTCGCGAGAACCGAACCATTATTTTGGTAATAAATTTTCACGATTTGCAAACGTTATTCGGGAGTAAGTCTATTCATTGTGAAATGGCAAACCAAACTGAGCATAAATTAAGTGACAACTGTCAAAAAGACCAACTCCGAAAAAAGTATTGCCAGATTGAAAACCACAATTCTAAAAACGAACACCCTTTATATGGTATCTGGAGGCCTGCTGGGCAGCGTAAATGGCAATTATTTATTCAGACAGTCAACCTAATCTGAAAGGTCTGAAAACCCATACTAGCTAAAAATGTCTAAATCCTAAATCAGTAAGAAAATGTTACAACCCCAAATCAGCAGCGGAGAGTGATCTCACCTAAATTCTTCATTTAGCTTTGACACTGTTTCAAAATCGTAAATTTAAGTACTTAATTCTAATTTCTTAATTTCTAATTGTGTTCAATAGCTTTTTTTCCTCTGTCGAGTTGCACCGCACAAGAGAGAAATTGAATTATCAATTATTGTAAAATGCTCTTTAATTTACTATGGGAAAATACAGAACTTAGAAACTTTTATGCCATGGACATACTACATACTACATACTACATACATATTTACGATTATGAGGAACGTTTTGTTGCAACTGATACAAAACCACAAGAAAATTCCATACGAATTTATTTTTGTTCTCCAGATTCGTTTAATTTTCATATTCTTTTGTTTTTTTTTCTCGTGTGTTTTTGAAAATGTTGTTACTTATTTTTTTCATTCTTGTTCTTGTTCTAGTTGTTTGCACCGTGAAAGTGCAAAATGTAAACAATCGAAATGCCACACGGTGAATGGAAAAATAACAAGAAGAGGCAAAGTATTAAAATATGATTTAATGGCAGCGATAAACCACGTGTGCATTTAAATATGCTGGCTGCGCCTGGTTCGGTTCGGTTTGGTTTGGCGCCTGAGTAAACGTAATTTCCAAACACAGGCACACTCACGCCACACATTTTTTATTTGAATTAAGTAAAAACAACACAAAAACGTAAAATATTAAATTGCGATGCGGATTTTGTGCTGCAGCATTTACTGACAAAATTATAGGCATAGCAATAGAAAAATAGTAAAGTGGAGGGAAAAATGAAGGTGAAAAACTAAAATTTTGACAAACGCTTGAAATTTGCAGGAAATGGGAAAAATGTCAACGAAAAACGTTGGAAAGCGTTGAATAAAATTCACTTTATATACAAATCAGTGACAGACAAACACTCGGCAACATAAGTGCATAGGTACTCGCATGCACATTGTTTACATATGTATGTATTGGTGTCTCAGTTTGTATGGGTGTAATTTTATGTGTGTATAAATCTGTTGAATGGTTATACAAAAAAAAAAAAAAAAATATTTTACTATGTGGTAAATAAAAAAGTAGGGAAAAATAATAGTGCAATATTCAAAGTAACAGCTTCCGAGGAAATTGAAGAACTAAAGCACTCAGCTTCATTCAGTCAGTTTCACACATACGCAGGCAGACTGGCAGACTGACAGACAGGCAGCCAGTATCCACCCAGAGAATATTGCATGCTGCAAGTACTTGAATTGTTTACGAGTACTATACATATCCATAGTATATACATATATATATAGTATATCATATACGAGTATGAAGGGAAGCTGCTAGCTACAACAATAACAATAAGTATCTTTTCTATCATGTATCCAAAACGCCCGTTTGAAGATGAATAAAATTCACATTAAAATGATTTTTATAGCATTTTAAAGATATGCTCATGCTATCGCGCGTACACATCCCACCTCAGACGTACCCTACACCACCCATCCATCCATTCATTCAAGTTTGCCTTTATAAAAAATTAACAAGTTCAAATATAATTTTCTAGATTTACTACTTTTCTTCTCATATTACACACTACATACATACATACCGCTCTTGTTGTTCTTATTTTTTTATTATTTATTTTTGTTATTTGTGTTTGTTTGCTTTTTGTTCCTTTTCCTATGGATTTTTATTGCTCATCAAAGTTGCTGATATAAATCTTAATTGCCGACCCAAATAAATACAGTATGTGTATCTAAAAGTTGCAGACTATGCGTGGTTTTCTAGAATATTAATTTTCTTCTCTTGTTATTAATATTGTTTTTGTTGATTTTATTGTTGTATACTTATGCACACTCTCTTTGTTGTTGTAAATAAATAGTGATGAAAATTACCTTTTTAATTAGTCGTGTGTAAATATTAAATAGAATAAAATGCTTGCATAACATTATCTAACTATGTAATACAAATACTCGTACTGCCATTTGAACGGCTTCAAGTTAAGCTTGAATGTTTTTACATACATACTTCACAAAAGTGACATTCAAAAATGAAAAGCCACACAAAAATTTGAGTAAGTTATTGGGCAGTTGTGTTAATTTGAAACTACTATACACCGGAAATGCTTTGTATGCGAGTGTAAGCATAGAGTTTTTGGTTTTAATAGGCAATCACCACAAAGGGGATACCCCTGTACAATGTAAAGATTTGTGCTGATTATTGAATTAGATCAGATTCCGGGAGCTTGTTCCATAGCCGAATGGTGTTGTTGAATGGTGCTTGTTCGTTAAATGTTTGAGTTCCATAGGTGGGTCGGGTAGTCCTGGGAAACACACGAACTGATTACACCAAGCTGCGCATGTCCATAGAAAAATGAGACGGATGTAGGATCAGAAGATCATATCGAAAGAAAGTGAGAAAGTTAGAAAATATTTTTCTGCTTCTTTCGACCCGTCAAAAATTTTGTTATTTTAACCAAAGTCCCATTGGATGGACATGTCTAGAACATCATGAGATGCTACCTTTTTCAAATCTGTAGATACCACCTACAGACAGGGGCTAACCGAGAGTTAGAAAACACAATAACAAGAAACAATGTTTATTCGTGAGAACCCACTTGACTATTCATTAAATATCATTATTGCGTGAGTTGTGCATACTATGACATTTTCTGTCAATCTTCAAGGGGTAAAGTATCTAAGCCACTGTTGCGAAGCAATAACATGTACGAGGTATGATCAAAAAATAACCGTTATTTTCAATTTTTTCAAAAAGTATTTATTTATTCATCAACAACTATCTTGTCCCCTTCAAAGTAATCCCCCTCAGATATACACTTATGCCAGCGTTTTTTCCAATCCTCGAAACACTTCTGAAACGCGATTTTTGGTATCGCCAACAGCTCCTGTTTCGATTTTACTTTTATCTCCTCAATCGTAGCAAAACGCTATCGTTTCATCGGTGTCTTCAGTTTTGGGAAGAGGAAAAAGTCAGAGGGGGCCAAGTACGGTGAATACGGTGGTTGAGGCATGATGATAACGGTTTTGTTTTTGGCCAAAAACTTACGCACAAGCGACGTTGTTTTTGCTCAAAATTTAGCAATTTTGGAACAATCTTCGCTGCCGCACGTTGCATGCCTAAAACATCCGTAAAAATTGCTTGGCATGAGCCGAATGATATGCCAACATCATCAGCAAACTCTCTGATAGTGATTCGACGATTATCCAAAATCATTTTCTTCACTGCGTCAATGTTTTCATCGGTTGTTGACGTGCCTGGGGCGAGCAGGACGAGCATCGTCATTGACATCTTCTCGGCCTTCCTTAAACCGGTTATACCACAATTGAACTTGTGTTCTGCTCATAGTAGACTTGCCAAGGCCACAGTCAACATTACAAATGTCCTTGCGCATTTAATTTAATTTTTTACACAAAACTGAATACAGTTTCTTTGATCCATTTTTTCGAATAGTATAAAATCGAGGAGCACACCAAAACACGACTAACCTTTTTATCTGTCAAAAACAAACTGACAATCCAAAATGGTTGGTATTGCCAACATATATATAACGGTTTTTTTTTTATCACACCTCGTCTAACACCATTGATAGAACGGTCACTTAGTTAACTCATAGTACACAGAGCACACCGACTCTATGCGTAATCTGTTTCGATATTAGTTCTTTATGCCATGCTCGATCAAAAGCCTATGAAATTTCCAGAGCAATTTCTGTATATTGCTCTTGTAATATACCTCTTGCAATCGCCTCTACTGCGATTTTGACAAAAACGGTATTAACGGCCATTAAGTAATTCGTTTTACTGTAGATCTTAATAGTGACACTTTACAAACATGTCTTACCTCAGTCACAATGTGGTGCTTCAAATATTTCTCTATTATTGCACTCTACAATTGTATTAGCATGGCTCGAAAGTCACCCTGTATATGGAAAACCTTTGTCGCTAATAGAATCACAACAATCCTAAAGAATGTTGGCAACACGAAATGGAATCATGTGAACCCACCTGAAAATCTCGCAGATCTTGGAACCCTCGGTTGCACTCCTCCCGATTTGTTAAATAACTCATTCTGGTGGCATGGGCCACTGAGTAGCGTAGAACAAATTGCCATGACGCGATAATTCGCAGACTCCTTTTTAAGAATGAACTGAACATTAATAACTTCCCAACAAGGGAAGTTAGTTTATGATGGTTTCCTTATGATAAGTTTCCTTATGATGGCTCCAGCGTTAACGAAAACTTGGGTTGAATTTGGTATTGGTATTTGGCATGAATAATTGTACTACTTAGTTTATTACCAGGGCTTTCCCTATTGCAGCGGTATTGCAGTACATTTTTATATGTTCATATGTTTTTAAATATCAGTTTAATGGAACTTCAACGTTAGCAGAATGTTTGGGGTCCAAAAAAGGTCTTTCTCGGGCCTTAATACTACTATTCTCTGATAAGTTATACTTGATAGCAAATTTTTTAAAGTAAGATTCTCTGCGAATTAGGTTTTGGTGATAATTCTTATGTTTATTTTTTAGATAGGTTACTACGACAGAACATAGGATCACTATTTCTACACTTTAAATTGTTTATGAGAAATTGAAAACTTGAATTTGGCTTCTTGAATTTTATATACATACATTATTTAGCTAATAAGCAAATATAATATTTTTAAAAATTTATTTCTTTGTTTTCTCTTTTTTTGGGTACGGCTTCTTTAAACTTTTTCAACCACTCACATACAAACGGAAAATATGACCACAACTGATAAGAACTATTTTACCCCTTTGTTTCTTCTCCCTCTTCTCTTTTCCGTCTTACTTTCTCCTTTTCAATGCCACGCACTAACAAAACTTGCACTAAAAGAAGTCATTAAGGAAACATTATATTGACACTAATGTGCTTCGGAGTCTCTCGGTATCCATAGCTCAAAGTTAAAGTTTTTGGCGGAGCCAGAAAGAGACAAACACCAAAAGAAAAGCAAGCAAACAAAAACTAATTTTTCACTTATACCATAGTATAAATAGAAGAGATTTCTCATTGAATTTTTGGAATATTTAAACAAGTTCAATAATATATATTTATTTTTTTGTTTTGTATTATGCACTTTGCATTCATAGCCTTTTACCACATTGGCCCAGTGACCATGGAAGCCGCATGCAGATACAGTAATGGCCAACAAATAAATACAGCAAGTATCTGTAAGTTTGAAATGGAAAAAAATATAAAAATATATGGGTGAAAACAAGAAAAAAAGAAGATATTGCTAAACAAACGCATAACACTCTATAAATCGTTAACGAAACCTTCTCTTCGATACGCTCCAACATTCGTCCGACCGTTCCTCTACATTCAGCTTCGTCGAACAACGATACCATAAATCGTTGTGATTTGAGCGATATTTATCTAAATTGCTGCTTATTATGAATGTTGTTTCTTGGTGGTTTGCATATAGATTTTTTTTCTCATTCTCTCTCTCTTTCTCTCTGACACTCATTTCGATTTGTAATGTGGCGGTCGATTTTGTTATGTTTGAACATTAATTTGTAGGTTATTGTGTTATCGAAATGAGGTATTTAATAAAACAAAAAGTAATGCTGTGTAGATTTGGTAAAAAATTATGCTGAGAAAGATGTTAAAACTTAAATATGAGTAGTGGAAGTTTAAAATCAGACCGGATCAGAAACGATTATCGGACAGGGCTCTACATTTTGTTTCATTTCTTCCTACCCCACATGTTTTGGAATCTAATATAATTCGGAACTTCTTTAATTATTTATACTACATAATTAAATAAAGATAGTACCAGAGCTTTGGAAGTTTTTTCAATTTTAATATTTCGGTTACTTCAGAAAGAGGTCTCACTCAAGCATGGAGTATAGGCTATTCAGCCATGAAAACTTCTGTTTAAAATATTTTCATACCTGTACAAATTCTCCTTAAAATATCAGTATGATATAGGTGGAAGGAAACCTTATATATCTATGTAGGTAGGTATACAGTATATTTATAACACATCCACTCTCATAGACCGTAGTAACAAACATTTTATGAATAATTTATTTTTTCTTTAATTAGTGTAAATGTACCAATACAAAAAACAACATCATCAACAATCTCAACATCGGAGGCCACCAATGAATTATTAATAATAAATAAATCATTATTAAAATCAGAATTATACGCAAATATACATATTATAAACAAACATACACAAATATGCATGAAAAAATGTTTTGTTTTTTTCATTTCTTTATGGTTTACGTCACATTTTTAACGTTACGTCGCTTCGGCATATGTACAATTTGAACGCTTCATGCATATGCACATATGAGTTTGTATACTCGTACAAGAAATGATTTGTAGTTTTATAATAAACTCAGCGTTGCGGCGGTATTGGTGCCACAATGCCGTACAGGTCGCAGCTTGAAAGTTTGGCGCTTATTTTGGTCAGAATTATGTACCTTCATAAGTATGTATGTATAAAGCAACAATTTTAGGAGTGAAAAGGAATATCTTTAATATCAAATGAGATTTCAAAAACATTTGAGTATTTTCGGTGGATTGTGAAATAAAACATGTGAAAATATTAGAAATGTTTAGAAATGTTTATAGGCACAGTAGTTTTTGCGTATATCTCCGGACTTATTTACAAGACAGAACTGAGATTTAGTACAAGGACGTTAGTGGACAATGCCATGTTGCAGCGAAAATGTATGTTTGTGGAATCGGAATTTTCATTGTAGGATATTTACGGAAACATTTTTTGTATGATACTAACATATTATATGAAGTAATTACTTTACTTTACTTTACTTTACTTTACTTTACTTTTAATGGCACAACGGCCTATGGAGGGCCTAGGCCGTGTTTTTCATGTTGTGCGTGTTATATTTGTACATGAATGGAAGGGACCTACAGTTTAATACCGAATCCGAACGGCGAAGTGAAAAGCTTTTCATAGCAATTTTTACTCTTGTAGGTTTGCCATTGCCTGCCAAGATTTTTGATTTTGCCTGTGACGAGATTCGAACCCCGGACACTCTGCGTAGCAGTCCAACGCACTACCACTACGCCACAGCGTAATATGAAGTAATTATGTGTCAATAACTTTCTGTCGAAATAATATGAGTAGGCTTGAAAAGTGTGCGTGGCACCACAAATCACATATACCAAATTACGCATTCCATGGTGTAGGCGCTTATGTAACTATACGGTGAAACTAATTCTCTGTGGGACCTTTTTTTGTGTTTGTTTTATAAAGTGAAAGTCAAAAGTGTAAAAAAGTGTGTATCTTGTACATGTTACAACACATGTGTGGCATACCACTGAAAAAGTGACTTTGGAAAAGTGGGCGTGGCACTTACTCTTTTTTGGATACATCTCTAGAGCTACTTAAAGTACAGTACTGAGATTTGGTACGAGGACCCTATGTTGACAACGCCAAACTACAGGAAAAATATAGTTGGGTTCTACAGAAGAAATGTAGGTGTGATTGAATGGAAGAGGTGTGGCACAAAATAAATGTACAGTATATTTTTAGGGTAATCTTAATGAAATGAAACTTCTTACCGATTTATTGGGTCTCCGGTACAGAACACGGTACGTGTTAAGGATGTTTAACCCTGGTCGTGCTACAATATGTGAATTCCCTATTCCACTACTACTAATTCTACTATTTTTTCCTAATTTTTACTATTATTATTTTCTCCTACTTTTCTACTACTACTTTCTACTACGTTTCTACTACTATTATTTTCAACTACTTCTCACTACTATTTTTTGCTGTGAAACCTCTTTAGCAAGGTTTTGAATTAAACATTTTTTAAAGAATAAGTTTCAGTTATGGCGATATAATTTCCCCTGGAAATCGGGCCAAATAAATCTTTACACCTTTTTTTAGAAAAACCATACAGAGTAACTTAAATATCTAAAAAAAAAAAAGAATAAGTTTTCATCAAAGCCTGAAAATAGAACGGATAAATTAAGAATTTCTTTCTAATTTTTTATGTTATCAAAAAATTGAGCATAATTTTTTTGAGGGTAGTTTAATAAAAATTTGTGGGAAAACAAAAATTGGAAAATATCGTGTGAGCTACAATTCATTTTAGTTTTGTTAGTAAGTAAATAAAATGAATTTACTTGGCGAAGGATATGCTTATGTATAACATATAACACTATACATATAACACTCACATGGATTTTAACTTTTGTCAACTTTTGAAATTTCTGATAAATTTATGAAGATAAACGCGAAAAATTGTAGCCTTTTCCGAGTTTTTGAGTAGCAATAGTAATTAATTTTAATTACAATGCACAGTTTAAATACTCCTGCCAGCACTTACATAAGCTATCTACCTACCTCTCTGCCTAATCCCGCAGTCACACAATAATTCTTATTGATGTACTAAAAGATATCATTCCTATGCTCGGTGCGGTCGAAAAAAAGGGAAGAAACGTTGCAACGTTTTAAGCTCAGCGTTTAAATAATAAACAATATGAGGAAATATTTTGTTAGTTAGGTAAATTTAGCATTTAAGTAAAATGAAAATTAAAAATTTATTTCTAAAATAATAAAAATTGCATGTGCATGTGTGTAAAGGGGAAGTGCGTGTATCCGAACGGACAGACAGACGCAGACGAGCAGCGTGCAGTGTATACTATATAGTATATAATATTTATGCATATGAGAATGTAAACCTTCACTCGTATCTAAATACCTTTGCTTTGTTTTGTGGAAGGAAAATAGTTGCTAAAATGTTTTTCAACATCAGATATGAAGCTATAGATTTTGTATAAAACAAAAAATAATAATAACATGTTGCACACGAGAATGAAATAATGAAATATTTATATAATTTCATATGAAATTACCTGAACTTGGGTGCATTAAAAAGAACGAAATGTCACCAAAGGGGCTAATTTCTGGTAATTCTCTTCTTTTTGCATTTGCTTTTGCTTTTGGAAAATCTTTTTATTACACACTTTAGCCTTGAACAATGCAACACACACACACACACACACACACATCCATACAAGATACTAATGATAATTACTATCCATAAATAATTATTTTTGAAATTTTCGTGTTTTGGAATGATTTTCTCTTAGGATTTACATTTGCTTTTACAAACTACGTGCTTACCACAATTGAGCTGTTGCGCCATTTCGATATTTCACTTTATTTACAGCAAAAAAAATATTAAACAAAAATTATATACAATGAACATGTACCAGTCATTTGCGAGACAGGTTATTCTTCCTATAGCTAGCATTTTAGCATTTCTACTGTCTTTGTAAAGTCAGTTATGAATTAGTGACGCAATATTGCGGCACAACACAAAACATTGAGTTAATTATAATTGACCTTTCTTCTTTGTTGTAGAGGAAAATATATTATCTGTGAGCTTGTGAAAATTGGTTTCAAGGTCACATTGAGACAAAAAAAATTAAGACATTCCAACCGAAATTGTACATAGTATGCAACTGTGACAATTGATGTAGAGCTAAGAATTCATCGACTCAGCAGTCGACTGCTATTGTACCTACAAAATGTGGAAATGTCTCAGCTCAGTTTTATGATTACAAAAAAAAAAAAAAGACAGGAATACCAGACGCAGATTCAATGTGTAGATACGATAGAATATGATACGATTAGAAAGGAATTTACAATATAGAAAATGGGTATAACATTTGTGAAATATGAATGATGGAACGATATGCAACTGAATTCAGACAAGACTGTACGAAAATTTTCGATGTACTCGTAAACAAAATACCCTGGTATATGATGAGTCAAAGAGGGGTATGCTGTAGCTGCTCCCAAAAATGTTTATCATCCAATTTTCGCTCGAATTTGGTATGATTTTCAATCGGGGTTTTGGTCTGAGTTTGGTCTCTGGGCCAGTATTTGTTTTGATTTAAGTTTCAATTTGGTGTCACTTTCTATCTGAATTATGGTTTGCTAAAGTTTTTTAAATTTAATTTTGGTTTGACTTGTTTACATTTCTTCTAACATGAATGATGCGAAAAGATTCATGTTCTGTGGGTTATATTTGTACATGAGTGTGGATGGGAGAATAAACTATCCGACTACAAACTACAAAGTCTTGCTCTTTAAAAGAATGGGAAGAAATCAAAGCAATATTTCATTCTTTGTACTCGCATGTTCTCAATTGCTGTGGTAACTTCAATCACTCGTTGTAGGCCCTCAGTCAGTCAGCAGGACCTCTGATTTAAATGTTAGAAACAAGTATTTTTATATTTTTAAATAAACTTCGAGCCATCAAAACATTAGAAAACGTCACAAGTTTTTTCACAGTCACTTAAAACCGTAGAAAAACGAATTTTTGCAACTATAAATGACTTCCAATTAAACATAGATCGATAAGCAGACCCTAAAATTGGAATAGCCAGCAAAACAACGAGTGAAAGCGGAATGAAGGGATATTGCGATTGATTTTTTGGGATACACTAGTTGCTTAAAGTATTCTTCAAATTTGCCCTCTATGTTATTATCTGTTTAGAAAATTTTTGATATTTGTTTGAATAGAAAACCGAATTCATCTAAATTATTGATTTGACGTGGTACCGATATTCGTTATGATCAACCAATAGCGAAAATTAACTAAATCAATCAAGTAATTCGTGCATTTATCTCAATTTCCTATCACAAAACTCAACCATCTCAAAACTTTATTTGAAATACACATTATTATAAAGTTGTACCTCGAATGGGATTTTGCAACCTGCAACAGTACTCACAACCTGAGCGAATCCGCATAAAAAAAATTAGTCAAATAAATATTGAAACAAGCAGAAAAACAAATTGAAAACTAACACTGTAAAACTGAAAAAAAGAAGTAATTCAAAAGAAATACATTTGTGCATATGCATACACAAGATCATGCCAATAAAGCAAAGTTTCCAAATTTATGTTGAATTTTATCGATAATGACTTAAAAGCCTTCAGGACAATGATTTAATGCCTGTGAGAGATTGCAGGAATGCGTAAGCAACAAACAACAACAACAACAACAACCACAATACAACAGAAACAGCTCCGCAAACAGCGTAAAGTGGAGTAGATTTTCAAATTTGAAGGTGTATTTAGATAAAATTGAACACCGGAATTTTGTTGTTGTTTTTTCTTGATTTAAGTTGTTTTTGCTTTTGAGCTAGCTACTCTCTCGCTCTCGAAATGATCAATGATCTTGCTAAGTTGCCAAGTAGTCATGTGATTATTTACGAGTATATGAGAAGGTAATGATAGCATAATACCAGCATACATTGTTGATTTTAGAAATTATTTCGCCAAATATTTAAATATTTAATTTAAACTTATTTTTTTTTAATTTTAAGTTACTTAAAAGTCCATTTAAATGCAAATTTCATATAACTATGAAATGTATTGGTTAATGAAAATCAATAAATTATGCAACAACCAGCAGAGTAACATGAATAAAAACAAAACGAAGAAGCAGCTAAACTTTACAAAATTTCTTACTTGTTATCGGTATTTTTTTGTTTTCTTTTGAGGTCTTTTCTTTTTGTTTAAACAATTATGCATATTTAAGCACAAAATTAAAACGAAATTAAAATGAAAGCAAAGACACAAAACTTAAAAAAAAATATCTGATAAAAATCAGAAAATCAATGAATTACTGAAAGTAATACTCGTAAATTTTAAAATTCTCACATTAATAATGAAGCCAAAGAGGCGAAAATGTGGCAAAACAGCTACAGAAATCGAGTGGTGGAAGCACTAGTAGCTGCAACAGCAACAACATGAACAATAAAACTGAAACCAGCAGCACTAGCAATGGCAACGGCAACGACATAGGCAGATGAGGTAAACTACTCACACTCGTGGCCATGTACATCCGTCCGTCCGTCTGTTCATCTGATCGAGGAATCCACCCCGTTCGCCTTTGTCCATCCGTCTCCACACTCCAAACTCGTATGTCGGCTGTTCTGTTTCTGTGGTATATAGTGCGCGCGGTCACTGACGCAATGCGCTGAAGATTTTGTTATTGTTGTTGTTGCTGCTGATGCTGATGAAGCTATTGCCGCTGCTTTACAAATTGAAACTGTGTTAAAATGGAGCAACCGCGCTTTTATACTCGTATTATTTTTCTGTTTTCTTCTTTCTTCTGTGCTTTTGTTTTACTCTTGTTTCACTTTACATTATTTCTTAAATATTATATTAAGAATTTTATTTAAGAAATTATGAATATTTATAAATATTGTATTTTTCGGCCAAAACAATTTTTAACATCGCATTTTTCTTTGCAGGTATTCCTGAAAAAATTTATATTGCTGTCGCTCGCGGCTCATAAATGCGCTTTATTTTCAAATTTATTTTTATCACATTTTAAACAATGCAATATAATGTAAAGATATTAAAAACATATAAAATATTCATTCAAAAATAATATAAATTTAAAGAATATTTTCGAAAGTAGAAGCTGATTTAATTTACAACATTATTTTTTAACCCATTGGTGTGCAATCAGAAATGAATTTGTATTAATTTCCGTACTGCATAAATTGCATGAAAACTGTAATTTACATTAAAAAAATAAATATTAAGACTGGTTATTTCAAATGCATTGCCATTAAAATAAAATATTCCCGTAAAATATGAAATCGTTGAACAGCACGAGAAGCTACAAGGAGCCACTACATTGAGACTTTAGTATGCCTGGGTGTCGGCTGCAAGAAATAATGGAAATAAAAGAAATATTAAAGTTAAGAAATAATGAAACGTTTTCCTAAACCTTGTTGACAATGAATCTAAAAAAAAATGTCTGAATTAATTGTCTATCTCCCGGGCAAGGTCGTCGTTGTCGTTGTTAGTTTCTTCTGCAAATCAAAAAGTGTACTTACAATACTTTCCAAATTGCTTAACTCTTATTTGAAAGAATTCTACACATTCATCAATTTGGTGATCAACGAGAAATACACGGAGAAAAGAAATCGGAAGAAAGTATTGCCCAGCTTCTTCCTACTCAATTTACGCTGGAGTTCCCCAAATAAAGCATTATTGGGTCACTACTGCTATTATTTCTACCTGCTATGTACCTTGCATTTGTCAACAAAGCATAGTTTACTAATTTCTACATTCACAGGCGACACAGTAAGTTTAAGTAGCCACTCTGACTCTATAACAATGAAGAAAAGCCAAGGAACAATAGAAAATTGGTTAGCCCTTGGTTACATTGAAATTTTACTCGCCGTATAAAAGTGTAACCACGGCGTTGGTGATCTAAAGACCTAAGCCAATTTAATCAAAAAATCTTCATTTTACTATTTCACTAAGAAGAGGGACTGGTCCCTGTATTATTCTTAACAATTGCACTATTTCTCAAAAATAGTAGCTACGTTAACAAACTCGGCATGGACATCGATAGAAGGCTGGTTTCGAAAAGGCATTATGAAGCAAAAATAACTTTGGCTAACTAGAGGCATTTAAACTATACTGATTTTCCTATAAAAATCTTCAAACTGAACCAGGATAACTTCTTACTTACTTACTTTTAATGGCACAACAACCCATGGTAGGCCTAGGCCGAACTTTTCGCATCCACTCATGTTGTGCGTGTTATATTTGTACGTGAATGGAAGGGACCTACAGTTTAATGCCGAATCGGAACGGCGAAGTGAAAAGCTTTTCATAGCGATTTTTACTCTTGTAGGTTTGCCGTTTGCCATTGCCTGCCAAGAGGTGGTGCCGTGCCGTGTAGAAAAATTATTTTTTCTACTTTTTAATTTTGCCTGTGCCGAGATTCGAACCCCAGACACTCTGCGTAGCACTACCACTACACCACAGCGACCACATAACTTCAGGATAACTTCTTCTCTATGAAATACAGTGCCCTCGCGATAACGTGAACAAAGTAATGACTATAAATACCCGTAACCATCTTTTAGACACTACATGGTAATCATAACATTCAAAGCTGAGTTCTAGAAGCTTATTGTATATGTAGGTTATATTTCCCATTCCTACATACAAGAAAAAACCGGAAAAGAAATCATATAAGTTCTTTAATTTATATGCGAAAAATGCTCAATGCAACATCAAACCGAATTGAATGCAAAAAATAGCTGCAAAACTCTGAAAAAAAAAATTTATATAAAAAATTTTGTGACGTTTGCTGTACCCGTCTGACCCGTGTCAAATTCTGCCACATAATTTGCAATAAAAAAGGCGAAGATGAAATGAAAAAACATACTTTAAAAATTAATGACAACACAAAAAAAAAAATTATAATAAAAATACAACATGATTTGCAACACATGAAAATATATGTATATGTAAAACTCAAAGAACGCGAGAATGCATGACTCAAAGCAATAATTTTTTGAATTCATATTTCTATGGACATAGGTTACAACAAAAAAAAAAAGTTGAAAATATTTTTTCTAGCAGAAGTGTAAGTACATTTATAACTTTATTAAGTATCATTTCTCATTTAATAATAATATAAAATAATTTGTAAACTCTGAGCGAATTAATGCACAACACTACATCATCAAAAGATGTTTAATATTAACTGCTGAAGAAGAATACTGACAACATCTCAGTTCATTTTGAAGTTAACCTTTGAGGTGAGTATAATTTACGTTCTTATGCTGTCCAACTTGATTTCACATCTTTTCATTCACGTACGAGTAATTCATTCTTTTACTTCTTTTTACGTGCTAACTAAAAGAAGAAATGGTAGAAGAAGAAGAAAACTCACAATAACTCTGAAATTCCCTTAAGAAATACCCTCCCTTACCTTTGGTGAAGATGCGGATGATGTTGACGGCGCATGAAGAAGGTAACTATCATTCAGAGAGCAAAGTGGTATGTGTCTGTACTAATGATTATGATGGAATATGAATATAAAAAATCCATGTTGAATTTATTTTACACAATAATGATTAGGTCATATAGTATAAGAGGAATGCCAATTAGAAAATGAAACGGAAATGAAATAAGTATTAAGATAAAGGAATAAGATAATCTGAGTGGATGGCAAATCACCCTGTATTTCTGTAATTTTCACATACTCAATAATTAATCATGCACATTTCACCTTGCATTTTTAGATGGCAGCCCATAAATTTCATTACGTTCATCTTCGCTATCGATATCGATTGATTGCGCCACACGTATGAACGATATACGCACACACACATACATACTTTCACATATCGCTGAAGACGAGCGCGATGTATCGGTGGAACTCGAACTCAATGAAAATCCCTAAAACAAAACTGAAATGTATATGATTGCCACAGCGACGAAGCGCCCAGACAGCCAGCCAGACAGTAAGTATTGGCAGTAGTGCCAGTTATAATTATACTTTTTGACAAAATACTACAATACAAAAAAACAACAACACAGAAAACAGCGCTTCAGTCAGGTTGAACCGACTTATGAGTTGCCCTGCATTACGATTTTATGTTCACAGACTGATACTGAATAATTTGAGTGGTTACAATGTCAAGTGCTTAAAATTTATGTGTTTAATTTCGTAGACTCAATGACAACACGAAGCTTTTTTAACAATTTAAGCTTGTGACAGCCAACGGAGATCGAATGATCAGTGTTAAGTCAAAAGCTTTAAATTTTCTCATGCAATTCCTAAATTACTCCATGGAATTGGAAAAATAATTAATTTCAGTAATGAAATCGTAATGCAATTGAATTTACTTAGCTCTGACAGGTAGTCTTAATAGCTTTCAAAGATTTTACGGCTACTTGTGATGAGTTTCCTATTTGGACTGCAAAAACTTGACCTATTCTTTCAAACGCCAATCATTGAAGTATTTCACATTCAAATATTTATTTTGAATATCTTCCTAAACTTTTCCTATAGTAAATACTAGCAAAGATCTTTTAATGTAATTCGAATTTTGTATTGCAGGGTATAAAAAGCTGGTTACGGCAGCAGCAGTTATTGCAGCTCAAGTTATTAAGCCGCTTCTGCTGTTGTGCATTTTAACTTTATTTTAATTGTATTTTGTTTTTTATTTTTTATTACCTTATTATTATATTTTGGTAGCAATTTTTGCAGACTATTTTGCAAAGTGCTAATTAAAATAAAATCGATATCCTTGAGTTTTTGATTGATTTTCGACTCTTCGTTCTTAAATAGCAAAATTCATGAGTAAGTATTTCTTATTTCTTTGCTTTTCTCAATTAATAACCTACTTTTATAAATATTTCTTATTTCTTTTAGTTTTCTTTTAGTTTGGCATGCGAGAAGATCTCAGTGAAAATGAAAATACCAACAAGTAAAATTTAATTAATCTTCATGCAGAGATTACAAGTTGATTTGGTTTTTGCTTTGGGCTCTGCTGGTGAATGGTTGGTGGATGTGGTAGTGGATGTGGATGAATGTGGTGTTATATTCGCATGTTAATAAATGTAATGAATTTCGCACGTTAAATTGAAACTAAAAATGATGATGCACATTTTTAAATACATACACGGCGGCTGCATCTCGGGCCACCCACATTCAAGTCATAATAAATTTAGTGTTTAACAAATGTATGTAATGTGGCGTTGACAGCGTACGTATTGCACGATGCAGTATGATTAAAAGTTGGAATTTAACGAATAAAGGTTGTACTATATTTCCTGAACTTTATAAATAAAAACGAACTTTATAAATAATTCGTCCAAATATTATGAAATGTTTGATATTACTTAATTAAATGATACGAATAATTTTGCTTGTATCTAACAAGGGAGAGATAATTATTACAATATTTATTTAAGTGGATTTTGATATTTGGTAAGTGGAATATTACAACAGAACTCCGATATGAAGTACAAGTTTTATTATTTTACGAAACATTCCCAAATTAACTAGCCCGGAAACTAATTTTGAATTCTTCAACGCAATCAACACAATCATCGCAAAATAAACAACAATTAGGTATTATAGATTGGATTAAAATATATAAATGTTTTTCATTCAAAATTTATGGTTTGAGCTGTGAGTTTACCAGTAAATGATTCAATGTGTCAGCTTCCTTTTGGTATCGGTTTCGGGTTATAAGTACAAGTTCGCTTTCAGCTTGATTTTAACCATCAAATAGTCAAACAACTCCAGACTCTAAAATCTAAGGTATCAAAGGTCACATCGACATTTTTTTATTGCATAAAATACTATCGCTTCTTTTCCCCTTATTAAATTGAAATAAACTAAAAACAAAGGTTCAACTTTTGGTACTCTATTTTGGTATTTTAGTAACTAATAAGAATTTATGGTCACTCGGAAATTCATAGATGCACTACGTAGCGTCATAACTCAAAAAATTCATTCAAGCCCCATATATAATTTTTACAACTTCATTCACAGAATATTTTGATAACATCGCAAAGAGAGAATGACCCAAAATTACATTCAAGACATATTGTGCAGTAAAGGAAACTCAATATATCTTCCACACAAGTATGGGTACATTAAACCCCGGTTAAGTACTTCAATTGAAAATGTCAGGCTTTTGAGCTACTTAAGCATGGATGTCAATTCAAAGGCGAAATTTTTATAAGTATTTGCAGTAGAAGTAACAAGTTACAAGCACTGAAGCGGCTAGTGCAACACTTTAGAGGCGTGTGCATAAACACGTCTTACTTTTCTATTATCTTTGTATTATTATATTTAGTATGATTATTTAATTAATTAAAAAACTGTAGGTACCTTCCGTTCATGTACAAATATAACAAGCACAACATGAATGGATGCGACCTAGGCCCTTCATGGGTTGTTGTGCCAAAGAAAAGAAAAGAGGAAGGTCTCAAATTACAATCGTACAATGTATAAATTACAATAAATTTATTGTTGGGATCGGTTAGAGGGAAAAGCCAAATATTGGTCCATTATGAATTCCTATACTTAATAGTATCCTTTACGACCTCCCACAGATCTCCCTAAATACCTAACCATCCTCAAACCACTTAGTACTTCTGATGAACCTTACAAGGTCTGTTGACAGAATGAATTGATTATGAATTCCCATATTTTATAGTATCCTTTACGATCTAAAATCACTTAGTAGTAGTAGTATCAGAAATAGTCTTTCCGCTACGATACAGAGTCGATAGCTTAGAAGATGAGGGTACTTATTGAGGAGGTGTGGCTTGTTGCAGTCTCTTCTCGATTTTCTAAAACTCGTTTTCAAACAGACCATGGCCCAATCTTCACCAAGAAATCTTCAGATGGTAGATAAATTTTGCCATATTTTTGACCAAATCTCTTTTCACACAAAAATCAAATCAAAATTGGAGACTAAAGCTCTCATCATACAGATAACTACCAATATCTCAGCTACTACGATCATTGTTCATTAACTTAAAATGTCTTTAAGTCTTTTCCAGTTTTTGCTCTCCATAATCCAGTTTAAACAAAGTGCATATGTACTATGTATATGTCTTAAAATTAGGTGAATTTAAGTATAAAAATAAGCAAAAAAAATTCGTTTATTTAACAACACCAGAGCTTATCCATGTGCTACTGTTGATTTTAAATATAAAATAAATTAATTTCGAGAAAAGTTGTTATGGCTTTGAAATGTTATACACCTACGATAAATGTTAATAATGTTGGTATCTACTAATATGTATTTTTCAGTTCCAACTACATATAGGTATGTGGCGACATACAAATACAAGTGATTCATTTTGTATAGCTTTGGCATTTCAAATAAGGTCTTTTCGTATAGAGAAATTATTTTGTGAAAACGAAAAAGATTTGCCTTGATTTGATAGCACCTTGATAGCATTATTAATTTACGCCAGAAACTTAATTTTAATTAAGCGTAGTGTATTGAGAAAGATTAAAATTTCGTTCTCGTTAGTTCATAAAAGCACATAAACAACACCATATTTTTTTTTAGAAATAAAATGAAATAAGAAAGAATGAAAAAAGTATATAAAAATGAAAAGGAAATCGAAGCAGGAACATTTTCAAATCATATTACAACAAAGAAAAAATATTTATTACATATTTATATATTAACTGAAATTTTTTAGTTTCATTGGCATAGGAAACTAAAAAACTTATCACCAAAATATATGAACTCGAGGTCATAATATTTTATTTTTAAATGATAATGCTTCTAATTCATTTCGATGAAAATGAATTAAGTATATTGATGAAAATATTATAAATCCGAGCGAAAGAGGCATGCATGCATACAGCAGCTAAAATGTGAAGTGACAACGTCAGTGACTACTGAAGGGAAAATAAAGAAATACTAATGGTGGATATTTTCTATTTTTAGGATATTTCGAAGAAGAAAGAAAAAATAAAATGTCTGTCACTGTGCAGCATTGTTGCATGCATGCTGCTTGCAGCATATGTAGAGCATGCAGTATATGCATTTGAAGTGTAGTGTCTCACCCTTGCACTGCAAGGGTCACTGAAACAATTTCATTTGATAAACGAAAAAAAAAAAACTAAAAAGAATTGCAACAATTTTTGCTTGACAAATTTTCTATTCTTTTTCTTTCAATCCTTTTTCATTTTATTTAGTCACCCCAAGTCAGAAAGCGCTTTAAAGTAAGTGGTGCATTCATCCATTTGCACTGCAAGCTGCTGCCTTTGATGCTGCTGGCTGTGTTGTTCCTGTTGCTGACTGTTGACGTTGGATCCTGGCTGCTTTTGCTATCCTACTGCGTGTACAAACGTAGTTGTAATTACATAATGGTGTTGTATTTAGTTAAGAGTAATAAGCGCGGCTTGTTATGAATTTGCCGCTAACTCTGCTCTAGGCACTTTCTACTTCACTCGCTCAGTGTGGGCAAAGGGCAAACGAATTTGAAAGGATGCACTCGCCATTCATCTTTTGCGCACTTTAAAGGCCGAAAGGATTTTTTTGCCATTGTTGCTGTTTCTGTTGTGTTCTTGTTGCTATATCTTATGTTTTTATTGCTGACATTGTTTTAATTTGAGTGTTGTTGTCGGTTGTTGTTCTGTTGTTGGACAAATTGCCGCTTTTATGATTTTATTGTTGCTTGCTCGTGTGCAGCATAAAGGTGACAACACTTTCTTTGTGGAAACAAAAAAACATTTGCAGTGTGTGAAAAGGTGAAAAATAAGTGCCATAAAAGTATTACTTATGCGAGATTGGGAAAATGATTTCGATATTTTGTATTGTCGCAAACATATGTTTTGGATTTTTATATTTTGTTTTTAAAAACTACATCTGAAATGAAAAACAGCTCGGAAATTTCAATCTATTTAATGTTTATATCTTTTTTGCGTTACATATTATGATTATATGTGTTTTTTATTAAATCAGAATATAATGCAAGGATTAATGCTTTCTCGCATCTTTTCCCAACTTATGTTGGGAAAGTATAACGCGTTCCAGAGCTCAATGTTTATATTGCACTGATGTGTTGGACAGTGCATGAAAATTGTCTATAAAATTTGGGATCACCAGAAAAAAACTTTTTTTTAATTCTACCGAGTCAGCACCTAAAAGGAAGGCCTTTCGGAAAAACTTGCGTGTCCATGTTTTATGGACGTTTTTCCTACATTCGTGCTGCCCACACACCCTTTTGTGAGGTACCAATGTACTTTTCAAATTCTACAAATGTATCAACAATATCCTCCCTGGTATTCGGTCTCCTTACTCTATTCTTATCATACTTTTTTTATTCCTTTTATCAATTCTACAGTTTCTTCGTGATTCGAAAACTCAAACACATCTAAATTCTTTTAAAAAATCGATCTTTGCTATAGATTATTAATTTTTAGTTTTAGGACTGACTATATATTAAATTTTAGTCCCAAGACTAAAACTTAAAACCAAAATGTTTTTAATTTTATTAATCTAGAAAATTTGTAAGCAGAATTGCTCAGTAACATTTCCGCTTCAGAACTTTAAGCCAAACCAGTGTTACCAACTGGTGTGTTTCACCACAGAGTGTTCGGGAATTTTATACTTTCTCCGGGTTTGGATAATTTTTTCCTGGTTTTTCGAAACGTTTTCGATTTTAGCCAGCGCTATAAAAATCATTTCGGCACTCGTTTTCAGCGCTGAATTCAAATTTTTTCTATCACGTCAAAGATTCGAGAAATCATAATCTAAAAGTGAATGAACTGAAAAAATTTCCCTAAAAAATTAGAAACATAATAATTTTCTATTTAAATATAAAAATTTAAAAAAAAAAATCAGTATTCTCCGGGTCTGAGGAGGTAACCACCCTGAGTCAAACCACATGTCTCTTAAAGTCGAACACAAAATTATTTCTACTAACTCAAAAGTACGAGTATGTTTATAAACGCATATGAATATATCATTTGAAGTAGGTCTAGTACTTGAAGCTACTTTTTATGTCTACTTTGGTTTACAATTTCTGAACTTAACATATGATTAAAATTGAAAACTGCCTTTGTTCTTCAGAAGTAACTGGCAATACACTTACAGCAATATTTTGCTGGAAGTTGCATACGCATGCCACAAAAGAAACTTGAAGGTTGGGAGAATGATGGAAGAACGAAAAAAAGAATTGGGGGAAAAACGAGAATGAGAATAAAAGCGGTGAAGTAAATAATTGATTTAATATTATGTATTGTATTTTGCAACATTGTGAGTGTGTTAAAATTTAAACACAAGTTGCTCAAATTGCAATGGGAATGTGGTGGCTGACTTTATACCTGCACCCAAAAAAAAAAAAAAAATTAATTCTTTCACTTTTAGCAATGAGTCAATTACAATTCGGGCGTATATCTCAAAACTGAGTAGTGCATAGTAAGTAATAATGCACGAATCACTCACCTGCGATAGCCATCCACGGGTAGAATGTGTGATTGCTGGCCTGGTGTAAACTGCTAGCGGCTGCACTCTGTGCAGCGGCGGCGCCCGATATTGTGCAATTTGCATTCCAAGCGGCAGCACCGCCACCAACGCCACCACCACCTCCGCCACCAACAACACCACCCGCAGCACCGCCCTGTCCACTGCCGACACCGCCAGCACTGCCACCGGCACTACCGCCGCGATGGCTCACCGGACTGCCGCCCGATGTGTCCAAATAGCCGCCAACACGTGAGTCAGGTGTGCAAGCAGATGGGCGCACAGGCATACCGCCTGCAGTAGCATTATTTTGCCCATTTGCGGCATTGCCAGCATTTGAACCGCCGCCGCCACCATTCGAACCGCCACCACTACCGCCTCCTCCACCACCCCCGCCACCAGCACCGCCATTTGAGCTGGTATTCCATATATCCTTGTACCCATTGACGGAATCGGCTTTGATATTGAGACAATCCTGTTTGTAAGCGCCATCAGTGTAGATTTTATTGCACGCCGCTGTTATGCTGGCATCGTAGGGCGAGTCTTGTGTGGAACGTTGCAGATGATGATTGGCATACGGCGACATGCCCAGCGAGAGCGGGAAACCTCTGTAGGCGGCTGCTGCAGCGGTAGCGGTCTGATCGTGATGGCCACCGGTGCCCATGGCCATGCCCGTCGCCTGATGCGGATGGCCATAGAAGCCCGAAGCTTGTTCGAAATAGGAATTCATGCTGCTTGCGGTGAGAATTTTGGCGGTTGTTTACACAACGGTGAAAGTGAGATGAACAAAACCAATAGCGTTGCGATGAACTGCAATGAGACGCAGCTTAGGAGTTGTTCCAATGGAACTAACTGTATTTACTGTTGGTTTGAGTGGGTGGGTGGGTAGTCGGTTGGTTACTTGCTTGTAAAAAGTAAACTATTTATTATGTTACTTTAAACAACTTTCGAAGTTTTCGAAGGTGACACTAAATTATTTTCTTATTTTTAGATATTGAAAATAGTCGATTCTTTTTTTATAAATATTCGTATATTTAGTTTTTATATGTTTGTAAATGGGAATAATGTTTTTATTACGTATTGCACTTTTTCAAAAATTTAAAATATATTTCAAATATTTGTTTTTTTTTTGTTTTCTAAGATTTCGGCCTCTAACTTTGAATTATATTTAATCTTAATTTTTTTGTAAAACTAATTTGTATTCACAAATTTCGTATACTTGATTTCATTATTATTGTGTTTAAATAATATTTAAAACTGATTTTGAGAAATATTTTAAATTTCTCTGAGATTTTAGTTTTGTTTTTCTATTGGCTTTTTTCGCAGTTGTTGATTAAAAAGTTTTAAATATTTTGCTTATGTTGTATAATTAAGAAAATATTTTATAGTTATAATAAAAATTTATTTCCCGATTTGAAAGTGTGCTTTTAAATATTTCTCGGTTGTAATTTTACGGATATTCTTAAACTTTTTTTGTTTGTTTCTGTTTTGTAGTAATTTTTGAATATTTATGTTATATGCGACATATTTTCTTCCGATTTTTTATTACCAATTATTTTGTTTTTCAACAATTAACTTTTTTCAATCTTTCATTTATTTTGTAATAAATTATAAATTTTAAAATGTTTTTTTTTGCTTAAAACAAATATAAAATTAGTAACATTTTAAATTTTGAAACTCAATAATTTTTGTTTTATTTCTTCTATTTATTTGTTGTTCACACTTTTCACAATTTGTTTAATTCATATTGTTATTAACTTTTGTTGGTTTATTATTGTTTAGATTTTATTTTCCGCTTATTTTGTCTTCGTTGTATCGTGGCTTACTATTGTTATTATTGTTGTGATGTTGATTTTAATTTGTATGCTTAATTTTATTTTCCAAAACTAGCGGCAATTATCATAACCATAATAATAATAATAAAAATAATAATAATCTATTTTATTGTATTTTTATTCTTCAGCTCACACAACTTAGTTCGGTTCAGTTCAGTTCAGTTCACTGTTTCAGAGTAAAGTTTCAATTTCAGATTCAGTTCACAGAACGGAGCTAGTAGTATGTAGTAAGCTACTACTGCTACCGCTACTGCTGTTTCTGCTGCTGCTCTACCACTTGAATTCAACGTACGAAATACGTAAGTATATTGCCGTTTTGAGATTGTATTGTTACGTAGTGTTGCTTTGCGGTATTTGCCGCTGATACCACTATTGCCCATCAAACGAACAATAATGTTGTTGCTGTTGCTCTTGCTGATTGCTGCTGCTTCTTCTGCTGCTATAATAACAATAATGGTAATGATAAAGTGGATAATAAAACAAAGCGCGCGCCTGTTATCCAAACCGTTGCCATCGAACGAATGTGCCACCAAATCGCAGTTTGTTGTATTTTGACTGACGACGACTACGACGACAACGACGATGATGACGATGTCGATGACTACGATGACGACGATACGTTTGCTTTTGGTATTCGCGCTCGTGAAGCTCCCCCGAATCAGAAGAAGAAGCAGAAGTAGAAGCAGAAGCAGAGGCAGAAGAATAAACACACACAAAATCAAAATACACCAAAAGGCAGAAACGGAAACACCAAACTGGCTTCAACGACTTCAATGATAATGAACGCGGCGGTAGTCGTTAGTCGTCGAAAGAAGCAACTCTCTATGTATTATATATACTAGCAGTGTATCAGCGAGCAGGCAATTGAGCAGCTCTCTGGCGCGTTACACAATACACAATTCGACTCGATTTGCCACGGGACGGCACGGCACGACACCACCACGGATGTTTATACAAAACTGAGAGCGTACGCAAATGTAAAGCAAATGTAGCCAAATCCAATGCCAAAGCCAAAAACTCAGATCAAATTTACTGAATATGTAGTAATTGAAAGTTTGAAAATGCGCTCACTGATAACACCACATACAATATACCGAACAAAAAAAAAAAAAAAAAACACTCACACAACAACAACAACAATACGTTTGCTGGTGAACTGAAAAGAAACCCAAAAGCGACGGGGGTCTCGCGCAAGAGCGTACAAAGTAACTCGTAAAACAGTCGTCTATCTCACAGTCACTATTTAGCTATTGTAGAGCGGCCACAATCATAACTGATTGCCAGTTGGATGTCGAGCCTGCGAGCGAGCGAACGTTGCAACAAAACGTTCAGCAAAAAAGGTTTTCAGAGCGACGGCAGTTGGCCCACAGAGTGTTAAGTACCCGCTGAGTATGTAGCTGGTATGCGAATAAAAACCGCACACATTACGAGCGAGACGAGTGCAATATCGTTCTTAGGCTTTGTCTGTCCGAGCGTTTGTTGGGCTGCTGCTGCTGGTCTCTTGTTGGATAAATTTCATTGTGCAAATGAACGTAAAGCACTCAATGCCACTGTGGAATTCATTCCGTTCAAACTAAAATGAGTGTAAATTCATCGTTGTTGCATCGAACATGTTTTTTTGCTGGCGTGCTGCTTGGTTTGAGCACGTTCGATTGTTTCGTGCATTTGCTTTATTGCTCTTATTATTTTGTGTGTGTTTTTCCTGATTGTGAGATTTTGAGTTGAATTTAAATTTATCATTAGTGCCTGTTGGAAAATTCTCAGATGCATGCATGTGAGAATGTGTGAGTGTATGTGAGTCTGATGAAAATTCATCATGGAGGAGGGCGAAATTTTCTTATAGGCCAAGCGCAGCAGCCGCAACATGCACAACTCACATTCGAGATTTGACTCAATTTTTGCAAATATTATTGCGGCGGCAATTCAAAGTTTGTGTCTTCTACTGTTCTGTTCGTAAACAAAATATGAGCTAAAGATACATTTTGTATCTATGCAATAGTGTTACATATTCGATTTTTATCATACTAGCGGATGATTGCCGATTGCTTCAATTAATTGCGTGTTGGTGGATGTTTTTTATGTTTGTTTCACTGTGCGTGTTTGAATTAGGTTTCTTGAGAAGAGGCAATTTTGTCGGTTTCCACAATTTTTTATTTTTATAATTTATTTAATCATTTTTAGAAGTTGTTGTTGTTATCTTCACAATGAAAAATCAAAATTTGGTAGCACACTCTGATGAAAAAATAACATATGCTTCTACTTCTAACTTAAAAAGAGTAGAAATATTTGCTTTAATACTAATGATTCAAAATATCAAATATAAACATTAAAACATAATATGCAGGTAATAAATGCAAAAAAAAAAAATTTAAAATCGAGTGCATGAAATATTAGTTTATTCACAAATCGATACCTCTATTATTCAACTACGTATCTTATCCAAAAGACTCATTTAGCAGAAAACGAAAGAAACTAAATATATTTCGATAAACTTTAGTGTTAAAGTGGAGATACGAGCACATCTCAATTTCATCCAAAATGGAAATACTTCATCCAAAATGGAAATACTTAATGCAATAAATGTTAAAAATTGTTTGAGCTTTTCATTGGAGATTTTGTTCAGAAAGTCATAATTATTATGATAAATTCTTATACATTTCTAATTTTAAGGTTAAATTTTATCTCGTTTTAGGAAACAAAAACAGTTTTTGGAACTTGAAAAACAAACCCATAAAAATACTCTCATAAAAGAATCGTCAACTAAAGTTGTAATTTCAATCCCAAGCAGTACTGACAGGCAGACGGATTTATAAGTTAAAGTAAGGTTTGTCATAAAAGCCTCAAAAGTTTATACGAATTTTTCATGGGGATTTTTTTTTTAAATTAGAATTAAATACAATAAAAATCGGTGTTGATTCACTATCATGAAATATATTTTTTTCTCAATTAGGTAATTCTGTGCTTATAGCTGAATCCTAATGAGACTACATAAATTGTACAATTTTTCTTTTATACTGAAAATGCTCTGTAGTCCGAACAGAACTCGCGAATTTTATAACGTATATAAGAGTCGATGGATAATCTTCCATCTCCGTTATTGAAGCGGAATTCAGTGATCCAATCAGAAGAACTCAAAATATACAATTTGCCTCTAAAAATGGAAACTCTCTGCAAGACCCATCGTTGGGTTATAAAGGTTGATTTTTCTTGATACTTAGTTTTTGACGTTAATATTTCGAACAGTTCACGCATGATTTTTGACATGGGTCAAAGTAAAAAATGCTCAGTTTGGTTTGCCATTTCATCATGAACAGACAGTACAACGTTTGCAAATTATTGAAATTTATTATCAAAATTCGATCCGTTTTTCATCGCAAAATTGTCTTCAGCGACGAGGCTCCTTTTTGGCTCAATGGATACGTGAATAAGCAGAATTGCCGTATTTGGAGTGAAGACCAGCCAGAGGCAATTCAGCAGCTACCAATGCATCCCGAAAAATGCACTATGTGGTGCGGTTTATGGGCAGGCGGCATCATTGGGCTGTACTTCTTCAACGTTACGATCAATGGAGAAAGATACCGTTCGATGCTAACACTCTTTTTTTTTGCCGAAAATGCAAGAATTGGACTTGGCCGACATGTGGTTCCAACAGGACGATGCCACATGCCACACTGCACGCGAAACCATGCATCAATTGAGAGGCGAATTTGGTGAGCAGTTAATCTCACGTTTTGGTGCAGTCAATTGGCAACCAAGATTGTGTGATTTGACCCCGTTAGACTATTTTTTGTGGGGGTATGTTAAGTCTCTTGTCTATAGGGTCAAGCCAAACACCATTTTTGCTTTGGAAGCCAACATTGAATGCGTCATTGCTGAAATTCCGGCCGAAATTTGTGAAAAAGTGTGCAAAAATTGGACCATTAGAATGTACCACTTAAAGCGTAGTCGCGGGCAACAATTAAGTGAAATTATCTTTAAAAAGTAAATGGCAGGAATTGATTTATCGATACAAATAAATATTTCATACACTTTTGTAAAATTTCTGAGTTTTTCTGATTTTCAAAAACCAAGCTCTTAAAAAATCACCCTACTTAAAGGAAGGCTATGTAGAAATGAAAAGAGAAAATAAACCCCACTGTTACACTTTGTGAAAAATTAACTTGGACCGGTCGTCATGGCAAATATTTTCTGTAAACCCTCCACCGCTCATATCACAGCCCAAATATACCAGAGATTTCCTTTTAAGGGTCAGAATGTTAAAGTGCTGACACAGCTTTGTTTTATCTATCCTGGTACTCTGAAAACGAAAAGTGATATTTCAAAGATTTGCTATCTTTTCTTTTCGGTTATGATGATATTAGCCTATATGACGAATAAAAGCAGTTACGATTCATGTTCAAACATCACCATGAAACAAAGTGCATGCCAATGTTCTTTCCGATGGTTCTGCGGAGTTTTCATTTCGATTATTGATAGAGTAATTGTAAAAAAGTGAGGTTTTTTAGCAAACTGTGAACGAATATTTAGCATTTGCTAATATGCCAAAGTCTCGGAATGAAAACTTTGGTTGGTGTTTTGAGGCCCAATATTATGAATAAAAAAGTCATTGCCTTTTGTTTTAGCAACAAAAAGAATATGTAAGTACTGAATTTCATATAAGCCCAGTTTTTTGTAATAAAATAAATAATTATAAAAAAGGAAAATTGTTTTTTTTACAAATGTAGTCGATATGGATCTCTACGGATTTTTTCACACTCTCGATTTGAGATAAACAACGGATTTTTAAGAAAAAATCTACCAGCACTGATATCAAGCTCCGCTTTCTGATTTATGTATTTCGTTCATCATGTGGTCGCTGTGGTGTAGTGGTAGTGCATTGGACTGCTGCGCAGAGTGTCCGGGGTTCGAATCTCGGCACAGGCAAAATCAAAAAGTAGAAGAAACAATTTTTCTACACGGCACCACCTCTTAGCAGGCAATGGCAAACCTACAATAGTAAAACTTGCTATGAAAAGCTTTTCACTTCGCCGTTCGGATTCGGCATTAAACTGTAGGTCCCTTCCATTCGTGTACAAATATAACACGCACAACATGAGTGGATGCGAAAAGATCGGCCTAGGCCCTCCATGGGCTGTTGTGCCATTAAAATTAAAGTAAAGTAAGTATTTCGCTCATCACCCATGTTTTCCCATCATCTCTTTAAAATATCGTCTTACCCATAAAAAATTTGTACACATACTACAAAGTTGTAAGTTCCTTTGACTCCAAATAATTAAAATAAAATATTTTCAAGAATATTCTAAAATCAAAATTCAATTTAGGATATTTCATAGACTACTCTTCGAAACCATTTCAGATTATTCCAGTTCTTGGCAAGTACCTGTGAATTATTCTCTTTCATTTAATATCGGTAACTTTATTCTTAAATGATTTTACACCTATAATTTTATTATTTTTTAAAAATTAGGTTATCGCAAAATTTTAATGTAATGTTACAAAAATGATTATGTGATTAACGTCGACGGCCATCGCAATTGATTTAATAACCATAGTTTTAGGATATTGAATTGAGATTTTCAAATATTTACAACGAACAATAAACACTCACCTTATTGCCCTCAAAAACTGATGCAAATGAAATTGAACCCTGTCAGTATGACTTCTTACATATATGGAAAATTCATAGAACTCAGATATTCGCACTACGTCCGAAGACTGTGAAAGCAAAATCAAAAGTACATAATGCCACAGAGGCATAATTGATAAGTAAATGCGGGACAGCACTATATATATAAATTAAGTAGTATCAGGTTAAGCAATTTGTGGAGATTTCTGCATTTCATTATGACCACATTCAATGTACCAAATGACGCGTTGACTTGTCTCGATACAAGTTCATGAACTAGTGAGGTCCAGGTCCTCAGGCATTAAGCAATATTTTTAAAACGTAGAAGCCAATCATTGTTAGGCTTATTTTCCGAAAAAGTATTTTCAACAACCAAGTATAACTTTGTGATTGCTTTGTCTGGTAGGGCACTATTTATGATAAATTTGTTGGAGTTATTATTTTAAAACTAAATATATCCAATATGTTACCAATTCTATAATAAAAAATAAGCATCTATACACATAAATTTCTTTGCCATTTTGTCTATGAATAAATTCAGCTCACATGCAAATAACCCACATACAAACAAAATTTACTCCTTATTAAGAGATGGATGCAGCGAATGATGTGGAAGTACATTGACTCATACACATTTTAAATTGTATTTGCAAATATTTGTCAAAGTTTTGCTCAATATCTTCGAGGAAACCGACATTCGACCAAACTGACAAACAAAGCAACAAACGTACTGGCAAAAAAAAGTTACTTGCCACAAGTGTTTGCAAAATAAACTTATTTTAAGAAATATACGTATATACGTACTTTGTGTCTGCGTACTGTGTTGACTTCCTGTAACAAAAAGTCTATGGAGAAGAAAAATGTACAACAACAAAAAAAGAACGATAGTTGGAAAATACAAAAAAAATATTATAAGGATATATAGAAAAAGTGTAGCATCATCGCACATTTTCAAGTACGTTTTGCACATGCACGAATATTGGCATTGGTAACGGATCCGTATCCGCATCTTAACATACATATACACACGCATACATACATACAGATTCAGATTCACATCCCCGGTGACATTCTCCAAATAAGCAACAAAAACAAGATGAGCACAACGCCAAGAAGCTAACAAACAAGCAGCAAGTATAACGATGAAGTAGCAGTCAACTTCACTTCGGAGCGTTTCAGTGGCGACAAACAGACAGACGGACAGACAGACAAACAGAAAAGAAAATGGCATCATAACCATTGGAAGCCATTCGAAAGCGCATAAAAGGATCACAACAATCGCCGAAATGAGCCATAATGAGCTCGTAAAAATTTTGCTACCTAATATACTCCGCAATGTTACGGATATAAACATGTACTACATAACTAGTGCATACATGTACATATGTAAGAGTATGTATGACTGCAAACTTTGCAAGTTGGTTGGTTGACTGACTGGATGCCTGGTTGAAAGTGATTTTTAGCTAAAAATATGCGTTTATCTATTTAATGTGAGGTTACGTGCACGAACGTGCACGTAACGGAGTTTTGATTCGAAATTTTAGTTACATGGTAATTTCTAAAATATTTGCTACCATATACCTTAAAATTTAACTATAAACAAATATACAAATATGTACAATTTGCCAACATAACCCCGATCCCTACAAAGAGGAACTCATTAATTTTTCACACTTTCCGCACGCTCTTTGTTTTATTATGCGCAATAATTCAATTAGCTGATTTATATACAATCCCAACAAACCATTCGACAATTAACAATTACTATTATCAACTGAGTGCATCGTCATCACACTGGACTGCCAGCATTCGTAGCCAGCAGCATGCAGCAACATGGATGTAACTAACCATCGCAGCATTGCATTCATACACCTCCGTTTTGTTGGCGTGTGTAAATAGCTGAAATGGAGGCGGTAAAAACCAACAGAAATTAAAAAGGTACGCAAAGTACAAAGATCTGCACGTTGGAATGTGTAGCCAAAAATTGAGTCAGTATTTTAATATGGCTCCAAAATATTATTTGTGTTTGTTGGTGACTGAGAAAAATATGAAAAAGTACTCATGGTAATTATGGCCCATTTCCAATTCAGCTTCTCTATTGAAAGGAGCTCGTATTTTAATGTCCTTAATTGGTCAAAATTATGGAATAACACTTTAGCTCTTACGATACCTAGGGCTATTTTCTCTATGTCCGTCTAGGCTCTTCTCAGAACTTTAGCAGTCGGTTAACAGAATAGAATGGAGGTCAGATCAGTGGAGGATTCAGAAGTGACAGAAGGGTGAGGTGCTTGGTTTTTACGTTCTCTAGCATCGATAGCGGGATGCCGAAAGGGTTCGGAAATTCAACTTAACATGGCCGATGTTACGATACTGCCACCGATCACACAATTGTACAACGTAATTGTTAATATAGTGGAATCCGTGACCAACCACACTTGGCGAAACAGAAATGACTGATTCGTCATTATGGCCGGACACAAAATCCGAACAAAAAGTCTTCTGACCCTTAATAGACCATTAAACTACTTATTAACTGGAGTAATCACTGCACATTGTGCCATTGGAACTACATATGTTCCAAAAATGGCAAATATACTTCAATATTTAATGCAGAAGTTGCGGTGATGCAGAGGAAGTTGATGAAGTTGCAGAGGAAATCGAATTAATCCAACATTTATCACAAAGATGCCATGCATTGCTAAATAGAACGTAGTTTCCGCACACAAGGGTGTTAGATAACTTTGCAGTCAAATCTGAGGTAACAATACAGGAATACCTGAAATTTGTAAAGATTACCGACTGGTTTCAGACTGGTGCCATATAAATTAGGTTCGCCGTAGTGTACCAAAAACCACAGTATGAAGAGATTCAGAATAGACCACAATTAGTCTCCGAGTGGACCAAACCCTCTTTTTGTCCTTACCTACTTAGTTTAAGCATTTGTAATTGACCATCAGCTAATACCATTCTTTTTATTCATTGTTCCGATTCTGGAATCAAACTTCTTTCACCCTATCTGCATGGGTGACAGTTTAGTGCTCCACCCATACCGATGTCGTCTCAAGCATGCAACTTCCAGGTTTTGATATTGCATTCCTATAGAATCGTTTTCATATACTTAATTATAGCAAATCAGGGTTCAAGAGATAAGTAATCATTTATGTTACCATAAAGTAAAGCAAATAAATCGAATTATTAACTGCTAACCTACGGAATATTATTCCAAGTCATATGTACATAAGTGATATTAAACTTCTCGATATTTGTAAAATCCAATTGTCGACCACTGTTTACACCAGCAAAACTACAGTAACAACAATGATCGTAACGATGCACCCGTTCTCCTCCTCGCCCCCTTCATAATGTACGCATGGATTAACCAATTACAATGCAATTTTAATTTGCAACCTCGTGCAATTTTATTACAGAAATTCATTTTAAGCAATAATTTTCATATATGAAACGCATAGATAAGGAAGAAGAGAGCTACGAATAAACACCATATGAAACGGGCATACAGACGGACAGACGGATGGACAGACGGACGGACGTACATGTCATTACTGTTGTCACTGTTGCCACTATTGTAGCTACTCGGCCTCATTGTTGTGACAGTGTGGCTCCTACTGAATGTAAGTACATATGTAGTCGATATTCTTCTATGGTATTTGGGCATGATGGTGCCAGAATGGTATGAAATGGCAAAAATATAATTACAACTCCACACCAACAACAACAACATCGATAATAATAGCAGCAGTTGTAGCAACATGAAAATGCACAAAATGCAAAGCAACGGATTTAAGTTCTTTATTAACACTTAATAAATCATGAATGGAAGCCTCCATGGTATATGATTGTGTGTGATGGGCCAGCACTAGTGGAGGAAGAGGTTGATGGTGAATGGTGGGTGGGGGTGGGGGTGGTGGGCAGTGTATATGTAAAATAGTAGATGTGTGTATGTGTGTGAGTGTTGTGTCCAGTAGTGTGACAGTATCGAGCATAAATAAATCCTCATCATAATTCAAAACATTGATCATCGCATTCACCATTCGATTCAACGAAATAAAAAAACAAAACATCAGAAAAAAACAAACAACCCAAACGAAACGAAATGAAATGAAAAACGAAGTAAAAATAACAAAATGACAAATAGTTTGGCGCTCAATTTGTTCAGGAACTACGGCAGTGATGACTACTGGTGTCAGCAGCGGAGCTGAAGTCAGTTGCCCTGGTGTGATGACGAGGCGAAAGAGTTGGGCATACGGATACGTACCTATGTACTTTTAACCGGACCGCTAGCCTGACTGCATTTTGCAGTCATTTTGCATGCAAGTGTAATAAAATGATAAAATACTCTTAAAAAATGCGAACATTTTATATTTTATTTTAAAATGAAAGTTTATTATTTCTTTGTTTGCTTGTATGATTGTTTGTTCGCGAGTATGTGACAAGATAAGGCAAAAGTCATAAAATTTCTGTTATTTATTTGCATTGTAGGTATATAGAAATGTGAATTAAAAATAGAGATTTCATGTGCAGTCAAACTATGCATTGTTTTGCATTTTACATACAATTTGCAATTATATTAGCGACTGAGTAGTGCGGTGCAGTGCAGGGCGGTGGAGTTAACACACAAAATGTTAATTAATTGATTTTATGCTGATTCTTTCCGCTTACCACAAAGTCGCACATTTGCATACAATGCAAAATCTTACCACTTGACTTCAAGGTAAGTTTTGAGCGGTTGGTAAGCAGCAGTTGCTGGCAGCGGAGTAAATGCGTACCGCCACTCGCCGTCTAGTTAATTTTCAAATCATTTGAATCAAAATAAAATTTACTTAATTATACTAATTATATATGGGCTTATTTAGTTCTTACTTACTTAAAAAGATTTATTGTAAAAAAAAGTGCGATCGTTGGAGATTTTAAGCCCAACTAGTCTAAAACGTAATTGGAAGAGTTGTGGCCACAAGTCCGAAATTATATCACTATATAACTCAGATTCTAGCAAATTAAAGAGAACATTTCTGTTTCGGACGATTGATAAAGAAATATTAGATGATGAACCCCAAAAATTTGTATTTTTGCTCTGATATAAATATCAAGAAAATGCGGAACACTTTTGAAACTCAAGTACAATTAATTGAAATTTGTGCCCATACCACACTTCGATTTTTGATCTTTTGAATTGGGTATGACTTTCTGACAGATTTTAGGTCTTTGTTTCGATTAATTTTTGATCTGATTTTCTCTGAACTTCATGCGATTTAGGTGTTAAGATTGTCTGAATTTTAGGCCTGAGTTTGATTTTGAGTTAACTTTTGGTGTGACTTTAATATGATTTGCGGTCAAGATTTTGGTCTGTTTTTTGTTTTTGTTTTTGGTATGCATTTTGCTATGCTTTGGTTTTTAGTCTGAGTTTTATCTGACCTTCAATCTGAATATTGATTTGGTTTGTACTTCTGCCCTGACTACCGATACGATTTTCTCTCTGACTTTCGGTTTGGATTTTCCTCTAAATTTTTTAGTATTTAACGAAACCACATCCTCCAAAACCCAACTCCTAGATTTACTAATGATGAAAAGTATACTAGCTAAAATTCCTACAACTGTGACGTTTAACGTCTTTGAAAGTGAAATAAATACTTTATGCTTTTACACAAACCCACTTCACATAAACTCTTTTTGTGGGAATGATTCGTTCAAGTTTTTAAATTTAAATTGTTATAGCCAGCAAAAATTTTTCACACAATAAATTAAGCAATAATTTCTGTAGCTATTCTGAAACGGATTTTTGTCTGTAATGCGGGATATTTGAAGTACCTCAAAACTTCCTTACGAGATTCACAAAAATTACCGAAATTCCGGGACATCCCGCAGATAAACCATTACCTCTTGATTGCAGATGATGCAACATGGAGCAATTACCAAACCTATTTGCTTGACAAGGGCTTCCGGTGCATATTCCCTGGCTGGAACGAATGGGGTAGTGAGCAATGGACTGGTTTTTCTTCAAAGTGCAATAACTTACACACTGATGACACCTATTCTGGAGTCATTTCTATATGCTGCTAGTTCCACGCTTCTTTATGGGCTTCCAACAACATTAAATACCTACATCTCTACAATGGCGACAATATAGATCTTAAAAAAAATTGCTTTGGGGGTCTTCCAAATAATTAGGCGATGGATGAAACAAACGAAGAAATTTAAATTACAAAATCATCGTTTTGATCTTCCTCATTCGCAGACCGATTAAAATATCAACACTTTATGTCGGCAGCACTTGAAAGCTGGTTGCAAACAAATAACTCAGAGCAACAACAACAACAATCGTCTATGTATGCATGAGTTGTTGTAGCATAAATTGACTTTGAAAATCAAAGTAATTTCTATAATAAATCTCAGAAGCGATGATAAAAGCGCCCTTCAAAATATTTTGGCGCTCGTCTCGATCGATTCGAAATGTTAGAGCGTAGCAGCAACAACAGCAGCCAGCAATGGAAAGCGAATGGATGTTCCACGAATAATCAAACAGGTGCCAATTGTTGCTGCCGCTGGCTGTTGTTTGTTATTTTAGCTGTTTACTTATATAAAATAACAAAAAGAAGCGCCAACGCCATCGACATCTAACATTTATAAATAAAATCATTGAAATAGTTGAATTTTTCCGTAAATAATTCTATTTGTTTCGTAGCTTTTTGTTTTTTGTTTTGTTGTATTTTTTTCCTTTTTGAGAGGCAGCGTTTGATCTTTCTTTTAGTATATATTGTTGTTGTTGTTCATTAACAAATTTAGTAGACACTAACACATTCACATACATACTCGTAAAATATAAAAAGGCTTTGATGTTTATTTTTGTAGGAACGGCGATGGGGGTTTCTTCATTATTTTAAACTTCTTTCAATTGATGCTTTATTAGCTCATGAAGTGGCGAAATACGATTTGAAGATACGTTTTGATGCGATTCAATGCGATACGATCAGCGTGCGGTAATCGAGCTAACAAGCAATTGTGGCTAATTAAACAGTGGGAGGAGCAATTAAATTAAGTGTAATTACTTGTGTGCAGTACAAAGTGGGCCAGTGTAGCATATAATAATTGAGTTGTATAGGTTGGTGTGAAGATTTTACGACTTTACGAAGTACTTATTTTAATGGAATATACAAATGTAAATAGTCGTTATTAGCACCCGATGTAGGCCTTACATTGGTTTTCAAATCAATGTTCAAAAACTGAAATATAAAGTCGAACAAAAGTACTTAAATATAATTTAATGCCACCTTATATATAAATTAGAGTTTAGGACGATGATGGGGTGAAAACTTAGACTTTGATTTGAAGAGTCATAAGCAGAATTTTACTGAGTTTTTTTTTTTCTTTTTTCATTTGAGTTTTTCTGAACAACAACACAAAGTAGTGACATTCTTGCTATTTGTCATCGTTGCATTAAGCAGCTGGGAATATTATTCCCGTAAAACTCTCGTAGTCTGGACAATTGTCTACAGATTTCGTACTTTGTCCTTGTAGGAGGATGCACCGATCTATAAACTCTACAACTATGATTATGGTGCAACTGCTCATGGAGGGCCTAGTTCGAGCTTTAAAAGCCAAGCTATATTTGTAAAAGAATGGAAAAAACCTGTAACACCATTACTCAAGTGGCGACTTATTTACTTGAAGAACTTTCGGGTCTCGTTTCACAAACATCTCGATTTCTAGCGCTTACAAATCCATTTCTCTTCATCTTAGAATTTGTCCTTAGGAAAATTTGTCCTTGCAAGTATTTAAACGGCGGCTCAATATGCTGCCATTTTTTACTTCATTAGTATTGCGACGCATTTGGTCGTACCACAGGTTACTCCAGTAACAGGGTCGGCTAGACCCTCGTTTTCAGTCTTAAGATATGGAATAAGTAATTAAGACTAAGAATAATCTTAGAATTTGTCCTTAGGAACATTTGTCCTTGCAAGTATTTAAACGGCGGCTCGATATGGTGCCATTTTTTACTTCATTAGTATTGCGACGCATTTGGTCGTACCACAGGTTATTCCAGTAGCAGGGTCGCCTAGATACTCGTTTTTAATCTTAAGATATGGAATAAGTAATTAAGACTAAGAATAAAATAATAAGAGGGTGGGGAGGGTGGGGATTACTCCCGTGCACAGATTTCATATAGGGGCCTGTTCTTCAGGGTCCAGAAAAATTTGGTAATCTAAGTATTTGAAAATATGTAAATTCTGTATAAGTTTCAAATTTTTCAACTTGTTTTTTACAGCTATAGTCTCTAAAAAATAGTGGTCGCCGTGACCTAGTTGGTAGTGCGTTACCTGATACGAAGAATGTCCTGGTTTCAAATCTCAGTACAGGCAAAATCAAAACGAAAAAGAAAATTTTCTACACGGCACCACCTCTTGGCAGACAATGACAAAGCTAAAAGAGTAAAATTGCCTAAGAAAAACTTTTCACTCCTCCATTCGGATACGGCATAAAACTGTAGGTCCCTTTCGTTTACGTAGAAATATAACACGTACAACATGATTGGAGGCGAAAAGCTCGGCCTAGATTCAGCATGGGCTGTTGTGCCAGTAAGAAGTAAAGATAGTCTCTGAAAAATACATATATTTTTTGTTGAGGCTTGAAGACTAAGATTTATGTGCACACGTAAGTAATTGATTCATAAGGCGTCTCCCCACAGCCCTATGTCTATTCCATATGCATACCCTCAAGTTGAATGGTGTTTTCCGATGGAAGAAGTTGGTTTCGGTTGACAGTTGTAATCGAAATAATAAATTTTTCATGGAAGTGAAATTCAGAGCACGGCTCTAAGAAATCCATCAAATTTAACTGGCAAAGGAGGAAATTGTAAATATATACTCGAGTTTATAACTTTATATAGGTACATATGTATGATCCTACTTTTTCCAGTACGTTCAACCAACAGCTTTTCTTCATACATACTCGTACATATTTAGTTAATGTTTTGCATTCAGTATAAATTTAAATGATATTTTATGTATGCAGCTAACATAAATCACAAATGCTGAATATGCTGGAAATGTTTCTATGCGCATTTGGAGTTTTGCACGATTTATAGGCAAACGCTGGGTAACTAAGGAAAGAAAGAATATGAAAAATGAATATGATTTAATTTGACGATTTGTTTACGATTTGCCACATAGTATAATCGTTTGGGATCGTTGGTGTTTTTAAGGTACAGCCCACTCAAGCGCGCACACGCATTCAACATTCGCTGACAACGTAAATTACTTTATGATATCCACAATGACGAACATATCTGCGAATAAAAGTGCACAAGCAAGCTCCCTGAGTGATGAATTCAGTTAAAGGGGCGTTATGTATTTTTAATTGACGTTTATTTAAAAAAGAGTTCAAATCGATTATTTCCTCTCAATAGCAACAATAATTCCGCTAAAGTTTATAATCAAAAACAATGACAAAGCGTTTAAAAGCATTACGAGTAAACAGCAAACAAAAGTCATCACCTCGATGGGAGATACCTAAGTACTAAGTACACACTACGTGTGTAAATACATACCTAACTTACTCGTAAATATATTTGTATGTTTGTATAGGCAAGTACATTCATTCTTTGCGTTTCTGTTTGAGGAAAAACGGTTTTTAGTGAAATTGCTACTTTGTTTGAAAATAAATGTATAAAATGTGAATAAAAAGTAAACAAACGTTTTGCTGTGAGCATTTTGAAGAACTATTGCCACACGTTGACTGGTGGCAAGCTCATGTATTGTATAAAATCGTATATATACACACACACGCTCATACATACGTACGTACATACATGTACTCGCATGTATCTTTTGTATACAATCTCTGAAATATTTTAAATGGCATTTGCAATGCACACATCAACAATCAGCAATCAACAACGAACCTGAGCCTCTGTTATGGGCCCCTGTCATTGCTGTTCCCTGTTTCCCTACCGCTGTCCGTAATGGCCGCACGGCCATCTCAGTATAGATGGGGCGAATACTTAAATGCAATTGCAGTGTATTGCATTTACCTTAAGGCTCCCCATGCGAAAATACATGCAGTTTTCTATTGCAGCAGCAACAGTAACATTGGAGCGCAGGCAATTATTTTTAAGTGATTTCGCGACGAAACAAATACATACATATCTACATATACCAGTAGGTACATATGTACGCAAGTATTAGCGTTGTTTGTCTTCAATATTCGATCGCTGAGAAAGGCATGCAGGCAAGCAGGCAGCCAGGCAGCAGACAAAAAATAAAAATATCAACTAACAAAGAGGCAGACGGACTTATTATATATATGTAAATATACCTACGAGTATACGATAGGTATACTGTACGAGTCAGCTCTGACTTTATGCAATTGTACAGTCATTGGATAGTGTTGTCGCGCCGTTGGTGGCACAAAATCTAAAAGCATTTAAGTTGAAATGTGCGCTGCCTGCTGCCTGCTGCAGCTACTGCTGGGTACCGCTTTTAACAACAAATGTACGCCCAATTGTTGCACGTTTATTGACAATCGGTGGCACGTCAAGTTATTCATCAATTCGTCAAATATTCTTTGCATTGGCAATTGAAATCGAATCAATAGTTAGCAGGTTTTAACTATAGGATAGTGTTAGAGTTGGAGTTGGAGCTGGAGCTGGAGTTGGAGCTGACGTTGCAAGTATGTTTGTATTAATCTAGGTATCTATGTATCTTCCTGTAGATAGACGCTTCATTTTGTAGTTCGTTTTGTACATGTAGCCCGATATATTCCTTCGTTAGGCGTACTCACGATTTATTTGTCATTTGCAGTCGTCGATAGTCTTAATTGGTTTCGTTCGTTTAAAATTGCATAAAATAATCGTTAGAAAACGTGTTTCATTTAATTGGTGAAGTTTCTCTCAAGTATTTATTTCCCCTCTTTCGTGTCTCTAATGCTGAGATACCAGCAACAGCAATGATGTTGCTGTTGAAGTGAAAATGGTTGAATGTGAATTTTATGCAATATTTACAGTTGTTTTGATAAAGCGTTAGTGAATATGTTAACATTGGTTTTTTTTTTCGTCGAACTCTTAATTGGAATAACTTCGTTCATTTCTTTAATTTATTTACTTATACTTGTATTTGGAATATCGAAAACGACGATAGGTCATACATAATTCAGTAGAATATGAAATAAAAGGAAGATAAAAACATATACCCACTTGAGGCATTTTACTTAATTTTCCATAGTTCCTTGAGCTTTAAATACCCTATGCAAAGCACGGTTGAATTGAATATATTTCCAAATTTATTCGGCTGTAGTCTCTTTTGCCTCTTTGTCTCTTACTTAATTGATTTATTTACATTTCTATGTGGTTTCCAAAAGAAACAAAGGGTCTCAATCAGACCTGATGAGAGGAGGGTAGAATATGGGATTCCCCCTGGGAGCGACGTTTTTAAAGGGGCCTAGCACGGGCCTCAGCTTAATCATGTGTGTCGAATTTCGGTTCATAAAATACAAAGAAAGGGGAATAATTCTCGAGAAAAGTACTTACACATATTAGATTTTCCCTTTTGTACGAAAATCGACTAATACCAATATTTTATATAGGTACATAATGAATTTCTTTAAAATCTATGTATAAACAGTTTAAAGACTAACGGTACATAAAGCTAACGTTCTTATTCAGATCTGTCTTGTGCTAATCTCTTGACTTCACTCCAGCTTAAATTTATAGAACAAGCTGCGTTTTCAAAGAGTATTCTCCAGGTTCGTAGGTACTCAATAGCAACCCAAGAAATGTCATCACGATGTCTGTCTGTAATAAGTGCCAGTTACAACACCTCATTCTTCTTCGTTTCTCAAGTACTACAGGATTTTGAAGTGTTGTATCTTACTAATCAAAAATCAGAATCACAATTCAAATTAAACTCAGAACTTCGTCCCTAACTTAACACGAACTGTAAAACAGCTCCCGTATCCAAGATTTTACCCCTGAAGTGAGTATAACAAATCGTGTAACTCTAAATGTAAAGCCATAGACTTAGAAGAAAGACAACCAAATGAATAATTTCAACAATATGGACAATGGATAACTCGAGAACTTCAGAATATCTCGCTATCTTTTCTCAATTTTCTCAATGGGCGAACCTATTAAGAAAAGTAAATGTTCAGCCCGTTGTTCTTGACTTTTTTTCGATCTATAAACTCAATCGAGGCGGAAATAATTTTGCTTTCTAATCCGAATTCAAGACAGAATTATTTTCTTATTTGAGGCCCGAATTGAGTCTAACTTATTTGCTTTTAATTGAGGTCTGAACAGCTTGTTTACAGTATGGAATCCATGGCTAAGTTAAAGATCCAACGGCCATATATGTTAATTTCACAGTATATAGAGTTCAGGTCCCAAAAATTTTGATTGAATCGAGGTTCAAATATAGCTATCAAAAGCAGGGAAGAGAGTTCATTTTGTGACCTCTCCTGAAACTAGTTCTTGATTATTGGATTATTTTAGTTCATATCTAAATTGTTTTTCTGAATTAAAGAAGAATGGTTACTTTCCAATTACATACCCGAAATATACGAACAGCTCAGATATATGAAAATAGCTTCTTTTTTGATTATGATTATGCAACTGACGGTGGAATTAATTATTTATATACAAAAAACCAAAGATAAGTCCGGTACCTACGTGTACTGATAACTAGTATCAATGATATCGACACACATTTTAGCAGCATTTAAAAATAAAGCTTGCGGTCAAGATCGAAACTAATACTAGACAGAATGCCTGGTAGAAAGAAGCGTTAAGCTCCGTAGAAGAAACAAAGAACAACAATATTCCTTAATTATACCTTTCTGTACTTTTACGTGCTTATAAAGTATATACAGTAACTACGTTTTATTCGCCACTCGCTTCTAGTTATGTTTAACTAGTCGCAATAAATTCATGAGAAACATCTCCAAAAACTGCAGACAAAATTCGTATAATTATGGCAGCTATGTATAACATGCATGTTTTTTACCATCCCTGGTTTCTATAACTATCAATAATATATATACTGTCAATAATATAATATATAATATTATCTTGAACTGTCAATAATGAAAGTAGAAGAAGAAGAACTGTTTGACAAAAACCAAGAAGAAACACGTGTCGTTTGGTCGCAAGAACTGGTTGGCTCATACTTTTATGTGTGTGTGCTGGATATGATATCCATATCATATCTAGCTTCCAGCGGAGCAGATTTATTGTGAATAACAACTAAGAAGAGAGTTAACTTTATCGTTTAATTCGCACAAGTTTAATGAGTTGCCGAATAAAATATAGCTAATATTTAGATTAAATAATAAATTCCAAAATTATGGAAGCGTTTTCTAAAAATCTTTACTATTTTTTGTTTGTACTTGCACATACCTTCTACTATAGCCTCTTTCTTTTTGCATGTTTTCTTGTCGTGTACGTCACAAAAATAATAATAAACAATCAGAATTTCAATTCGTCTACACCCATTTTGCACGTTTATTTTTTAGCAAACCAAGCGGAAAAAGGATTTTATTTAGCAGTGCGTCAACGGATGGCAAGGTCGTCGTGCCCTCAACGGTTAACAAGTTCAAATAAGCAGCACCATCATTACCAAACCAACAAGTAGTAGGCGAACCTAAGGATAAAATGCCTAATTAACAGGCAATAACGGCGAAGGCACAATTGCAATTGTACTTGCAGGAAATTGCTGCCATAGCATGATGTGGCACCGCTGCAGTACATGCATCAGTATGGTAGAAAAGGACTTTCAATTATTTGATGAGCGTATGATGAGTTTACCAGCAAAATGGAATGACTTGAGGTAATTTAGAAAGCAAAAAGTAATGCCTTGGCATTGATTGTGATTGTGAATGAGTGTGCAGCGCCCATAATTGACATGCAAATTTTTGCCAATTGTTTTATGAAATGTGTGTAGGTATGTAAGTAGTTTATGGTTGGATGATTGTTAAAGTGATTACAACGTAGCAATAGTGCAAAAAGTAGGTGTAGTATTATAACGGCTCTATTGAGTTTTAACATTTTCGTATTTTTGTTTGTGTATAAATGAAGTGAAGTGATTTATGATTTAGTTTTACACACTATCATCAAGTTAATTAATAATGAAAAATTTGTTATATGATGGCGTTAATGATGATGATGTTGATTATGATGCTAATGTTGTGATAAACTCTATGCTTAATGAGTACAAATAAAAACAAGTAATAGGCTAAATGAAACTTTTTTAAAAATCTGAAATCAGCAAACAACTAGGTCTGATGGGAACCGGCCTTCGAAGAAAATATAATGACTCTGACATGAAGGTAACTTTTGAACATACATATTTTTTGACATTGCCATTGGACTAGATTGAAGACGTTAGGGAGTGTATTCATTGTTTCCTAAATGACGAAACTAAGTAACTTAAACGTTGCACATTCAAAAAACTTAAATAGTGCTGTTGGTTCTCTTTTACTCTAAAGAGTAGTATTAATAAAAAAAAAAATAACCGACGAATAAATTTTTGTGATTATACTCCGTATATTAAAATATAGTGGCGTAGTGTCACAGAAGTTGTGTGATTACGCTAATATCTAAATTGCCAAGAAATATTGTTAATTTTCTCAAATTCAGAAGAAATTTTTATTGAATATACTTCTTTTTAATTAATAGGTATTTAAAGATTGAGTATTTCTCTACTTAAATTTGTTTTGAAATTGGAGAATTTTAGAATCTACAGTGGGGAATTTCAATAAGTTCATCCAGCAGCATTGGTTTTAAGTATGCGATGGTGAGACAACTTACTGATTGAAGTTCAATATTCTTTTTCACGTCAAGAAGAGCAAGATTTACCTGCACAAATTCAAACAATCAACTACCATTACTCAACAGTGCTGATCCTGTCAATAATCAGTATCATTTATATCATTTGGAATGCCACATCAATTCAGCACCGCCTCCAAATGACAGTAAAATCGACTTTAAAGTCACTGTAACTTAGTCATTATTGTAGAAGAGAATGTTCGTACTAATGGGAAAGTACGAATACAAGGCCGTAACTATATGCATATAGTAAATTATACAGAAGGCAGAGGCAGAGAGAAGTAGAGAAAATATATAAAATATTTAAAGATGTTTCACTTCTTTAGTGTGCCGAAAGAATCTACGTAGTTAGATACATAGAAATATAAAATGTGCAGTTTTTGTTAGAAATATTTCTGAAAATCAGAAAGTAATACTTACCTTTCCGCTTTTTCCTAAATGTTAAGGAGAAATACTTGAAATTATATTCATCAATAGTCCTTAAAACAAAAACCACCCAGTGTTACTTCCGTAACCCAATTATCCAATTATCGCATAATCAAATTCATACTACGATAACTAAAAACAACTCAACTCTCGCTTAAGGCACGGAAATCAAATTAAAATACAATAAAATGATATTTTGACAATTTACATGAACATTTCGAATGAAAATAATAGTTTTTTCGTTTCTTTCGTTTGCATTTCAGTCATTTACACTCCGAATCAACGATAATCGCGCAAATAATCATAAAAAAATCATAAAATTTGACGTTTATTAAGAAATTCAATTGCATTTTGTAGCAGTGGCAGTGCTTCGTGGGGCGACTCGCTATAAAATTGAGCTTTACGCTATTGCGCTCTTCGCGTCTCTACACTTGTCGATTTGCTTAATAATGTTTGAGATTTTATTAGTGCCTGTTTGCTGCTGGGTGACAGTAACCTGTTTGCATAACCTGAGCTGAGCGCAATTCATACGAGTAAAATTTTGTTCGAAGTAAGTAAGGCAATCGATTTAGATTGGCTTAATTAAATACATTCTTGAATTAGTTATCAATGAAAGTGATACTTAGCTATAAAGCGAGGTGAGAAGATACTTAAAACAAATATTTATGTACATTTTATATGGATACACCCAAGCGATTCTCTCCTTATGTAACTATTCTTTAGTAAATTCATTGCAACCACTTGTTGTTGTTAATTTGTGATATTGTTGTTCCCTTAAATGAAACCACTTTATTTGTCGTAAAAATAAATTTTATTATCTTGTAGCACTTTTATTTGCTCGTAAAAATCCTTAACCGAACACTTTCAACATTTTCGACAATTAAATATGTGTAAATGTCAACAAGACAACACAAACAAGAAGAATGTGTTGTGTGAATGTGTGTGTGTACTTATGTATTTTATATGGTATATAAATAAGCAGAACAAAATTATAACCAAAAATTTTATATGATTTTTACGACTTAGCGCCACTTAAGCAACAGCATTGCAGTGTCAGTAGCAGCAGCAGCAGCAGCAACAGCAGCAACAGCAGCAACAATTGTCGTAATTTAACTATGAAGCAATTGCATTACATTTTCACTCAAAAAGGATATAACGATGATGATCAACCCAACACGTATCCTGCTGCTTCTGCTGCAGTATGAGTGACTCAACAAGTCAAGCAACAAATTCATTTCAACTCATGTAGCTCGTTCATCCAACGCTAGATCCTCTCCTTTGCCCAATATACAATATAGGATTAAACATGTTTACTATATTCATTATACAGATATGCTGCAGATACAATTTCTCTCTGTCTCTGTCTTTGTTTTTGTTCTCTTTTTCACTCACTCTATCAGTCATTAGAAAACACACAGTAACCAAGCAGCATCGCATCTTTGAGCGGTGCCGTTATGCTTTGAGTACATTTCGTTTGCTTTTATGACTTTTTTACGATCTGTCAGTGTGGCATAATGACAATCAATATAAAAGATATAAAAATGAAAGCAATAAAATGAATCTACTATTTAGTTTCGTGACGTATGCCATAATGATTTTGATTTCTGATGTAGCTTTTTCCGATGTTATTTAGTCGTGCGTTGCGTATCTAATAGATACTCTTATTTTTATGAGGTGTTATTGTTGCTGCAGCGATTTTTATATTGATGATGATGTTCAGTTTTGTTGTTATTTTTTGTATATGTTTATGTATGTAGCACCAAATTTTTAGGGAAAATAGTAGTAAAATTATATTTGAATGCATTCATTTTTTTTTCTTTTTCAAAAGACAGAAAAGTGTAGTACTTTTGAGTTTTTATAGCATTTTAACGATTTGTTTTGACTGTTTTGGCTGGCTGGTGTTTTTGTTGTTGCTGTTATTATTGCTGCTGGTGTTGGTTTTTTTACGATCACATATAAATGTAATGTCACACGCAGATTTGTTATTCCGTAGATAATTTAACAATTTCACGTGATTTAGTGTGATGATGAAGAGAATAATTTCCGCTTCCGTTCGTAGTGGGATTTCTGTAATGATAAAAGAATGGAAAAAAAAGAATGGAGAAGTGGAAATCTGATTCAGGTGGAAAAGTAAGATTTGTGATTTATGATTTCCAATTGACAGACAAGCATACTATTGTACACCTCATAAAGAACAGGTGCTGGACCTTAAATCATTGTGGCCACTAGACTAATGATACAAAAACTTTGTGGATATTAGACATAGAATTTAACTTGATTCTTTTCCACCCAGTTCTCTTTCTGCTAAGACTGTTTCCATTTTAGATGATTTCTCTATTCAATTGTTCATTTCAATGTTTGTTTGGTAATCAGGCCTGGCGAGAGGGTATACCCCGGATTTTTTAAAGGGACACGTGTCCAGGACCCGTGCTCTGAAAGCGAAATTCGGAAATTAAAAAAAATAAATTTGAATTATACATATTTTTCTATGTATTTTTAACAAAAGTTTGGTAGTCTCTGAAAAATATTCATGGACTTGTGAAGTTAAAATTTCTGTATTAAGTTCGTTTATTTATGTAAATGTATTTTTCATTTCACATGCAAAATATTTAAATTAACTAATTTTAATTGATTTTCAAATCTATGTACCTTGTTATCAAAAATTGTTTACCTGATGCTTTAGCAAGGGAGACCTATGAGACCTATTTAATAATTTTCAATTATTTAAGTGCAGTTTAGTATCTTGAATATGTAGAAATTTTAAGCAGCAGTTAGTGGTCGCCGTGGCGTAGTTAGTAGTTGGTAGTGTGATGACTTGCTACGCGGAGTGTTCAGGGTTCAAGTCTCCGCACAGCAAAAATCAAAAAGGGTTGCCATTGGCAGGCAGTGGCAAACCTAACAGAGTAAAAATTGACCAGGAAAAGCTTTTCAAATCGCGGTTCGGAATCGGCATTAAATCAATTCCTGTACAAATATAGCATGCAGAGCATAAGTGAATGCGAAAAGTTCGGCCTAGGCCCTCCCAGAACTATTGTGCCATTTAAAGAAGAAGTTACCTTTGGAAAAAGTAAATACATATTTTTTGGACGATTTTTCAAAAATTGCTATTCGAAAATCCGTGCAGATGCCCAAAATTGATTAATTGCTTTTACCTCTGCTTTGCATGGCTCTACGATTTTCAGTGCTCAATTCAACCCACTCAAATGTGGGTCTTGATTCCATGATGAATGAGTAATTTATATTGCACTCAATTCCAATTCTTTCATCAAGAACACACCAATTATTCACCTCAGTAAGTATCATAGGCGCCAAAAGGACACAAATTTTTCAATACATATATCATTTATATGTACATGTATTGACATGCAAAAACAAAAACCAACAAACAAAAAATTATGTACAGGAAAAGATAAAGTTTCAATCTATATTCAAGGAAGTGGTTTTGTTATCAGACGAGCACATTAGGGCGCGATCACCCAACAGATATAAACTGATTCTACTCATACTTCCTACAAATAATGACTAAGACTCGTTGAATAGAAAACAAATTGTTGCTATTGGATTTAGGCTAAACTTCTAAAAATAACAGGAGAAAATATGAATCGAAAACTAACAAAAACATTCACCACTCCACCGTGTAACGAGCCAAAGACCTACAAAGCAGGCCCAAAATAAAACATATTTTTATGATTTATCACCACATGTTGTAATCGGCAGTGACAATGGAGAATCTACGCATGTGCACAGTACAGCAATACAGTTGAGCAAGAATAATATGAGTTTACACAATTTCTCAATATTCTTTTGTAATAATTCTTTCTTTCTTTTTTGTCGTTTGGAAATGTAGCTCTGTAGCTCTCTATGTCTATCGGTTTCTCAGTTTGCTACACATAGAATTATTCAATAATTCAACAGATAATAGCAAAGATAACAAGCCTCACATGGCAGTCACAACAAATCCTTTGCAAGACTTTCGCCTGGAGAACAGCGCTACCATCTTACCTAAAAACAATGTATTATTTTTCTTACGTTCGAGTTCATGATGAAATATTTTTTAATAAATATGCTGTGGAATATGCTCGTAATATTTTCTATGCCACATTTTTATGATTTATGAAATATTTTTGGTTTTGGGAAAGACATTTGCTGTTTTTTAATGTTCTATGTGGCCTTCATGTTATTTAGCGTAACTGTTACATTAGCGTCTATTTATTACATGTCTGTAAGTATGTATATGATTTTGACCTTTATTTTTTAATTTTTGCCTCAAATAGATTATCTTACTTGGGTGCGCATCACTTTTCTGTAGGCATTTTTATTTTTTACCATATATGGGTGTTATTGCTTTGACTTTTTTCTATATTAATTGCTCTTGCTTTATGTGCAATCATTTACAGATTTTATAATTTTACAAGCATGCAAAATTGCTATATACAAGGGCAAATAGAAAAAAGTTTCTTAGAGAATGAATGAAATCATATTTTGCTTTTTGTCATTGCCATCTTCACTTCTAATCGTACCGACAAATAGATATTTACAAGTATATCTGCATAGGGCGAGTACCCTGTACATAGATTGAAAAGGTAGGTAAATAGTATAAAAAGGGTTCATAATTTTACCACATGTAATCAGAGAATATACCATGACATTTTCTTAATTGTTTTTGGTTTTATATTAGAATTTAGAGGCAGTTCAAAACTTATAATATTTGCAAGCAAATTATCTTCTCAGTTGGAATTAGTTTTAGCACAGAATAGAAAATCAATTTCGTACTTTCTCTGAATAGGGTTGGCTAAAAGAGAAAGCCCCACTTGGAACAATGCTTTTTTGCAAAGGATGTTGTATATAGGGCTTGGGGACGGCTAAATTGTATCAGTTAATTACTACTACTACTATAACACAACAGACCGTAGAGAGCCTAGGCCGAACTTTCCGCATCCATTCATATTGTGCGAGTTATATTTGCAAGCGAATGTAATAACAAGATATAGCAACTATAGTAGACCAAGAGTAAGACTAGAAAATGCAACCAAAATCAAACAAAATTCAGATTAGAATTTAAATTGGAATTTAGAAGAAAAGATCAAACTTAGACTCAAAATTTGAAGAAGGAGGGCCATAAATCCGATTAAAATTCAGACCGACACTCAGACAAAAATATAAGCCAAAAATCTAATTCCAATTCAGACAAAATCTCAAATCAAGTTCAAACTAAAAAAAAATCAAATCAGAATTTAGCCAAAATTTAAACCAAATTCAAAACGGAACTCAAATTACAAATTTATAATTCTTATCAAAGGGAGACTAAATTCAGATCAAAACTCAAACAAAAGTTAGACCAAAATTAAGAACAGTAATCAGACCGAAAATTACACTAAAATTCAGATAAAATTTACACCAAAATTCGGAACTATGTAAAACAAAATTATCAAATTGAAATTCAGATCAAAATCACTCTAATATTTTTACCAAAATTAGATCCAAATTAAGACCAAACCTCAAGCAAATATCATAACTAAATAAATCCAAAAATCCGAACTAAATATGGACCAAAATTCAGAGCAAATTCAGCCCAAAACCGACCCAGAACAAAAATAAAATCACTATTCGGACTAAAAATTAATCAAAAAATCAACCAAGTCAAATCAGAGACCTAAAATCAAGACATAAAGATTATATAAAATTAAGAACAGAAATCAGACCAAAATTCAAGCCTAAAATCAGAACAAATGTCAAATAATTATGCGGACTTAAAATTCACCAAAAACTAAAATCAATACTTTAAAAAAATTAGACTAAAAGCTTAAACTAAGATTAGACTAAAACCAGCCCATACCATACTTAGATCAGGAATTAGACTCTTCAAAAGTAGGGAAAACTATGTACATTTCCAAAAATCTATTTCTCAAAGAACACTTGAGAAGTACAAAGATTGAAAATGTTCTAAGAATTCAGATTTTTAAAAAGAGCTGGAATCTTCATACCTTCTTTTAAGTCGCTGACTATCAGTCACGAATCAATCATTGTATAAAACAACATCACATAGTCCCTAGAAGCAGCAGTCATCAGAAGGTATTCAATCCAATGGTTATTCTAGTCTGGCATGTCTTAGGATTGTTTACAAGGATAAATTACAAGGTACGAAGTTGCATAAACTTTGTTTCGCTTGAAAAATTCTTTATGTGGTTATGCATATGTCATATGGCCAATTATACCAATGATATCGATATATCTGAGAAGCCTCCAAGCAATACCTTTTAATTACTAATCAAATTAATAGCACTGGTTTTATTTTGTAGTGTTCTTCGTTGGCATTTCCTTAATTGTTAAGCCTCGAACCAAATGAAATATGAATTCATACGAGTACTCCTTTTCTTTTATGGGTAACTTAAAATGATTTACTCAAACCACATCATTTAATGCAACCAAATCGTATATTAGTAGATTGTCGTCATACTTAACATCGTGTAGAGAGTCGAGTGCTCAAGTATGGACTACATGTGTTTCAATTTCCGTACTACAAATGCATCCCCTAGTGTTTTAAGTAATGCAGGAATCCATTTTAAAAGTCAACAAAAACAACATTTACTCGAACTGATCAATTACAGAACAAATGTCATTTTGTGTACAGCCCAGCCATAACATGCTACATGCTACATACAGCAGCCTGCCTGTCAGGCCTGACTATCTATCGATAATGTGAACGAACATTCTCAAGCAGTTGCGACAATTGAAATGCTTTTCACATTTTGAATATGAACGAAATTTATAACTTAATACATGGCAGGCATGCGTTAATTTTGTTTAAAATTCCATTGAAAAAATCCTCTTAAAAGATTTGTTCATGTGTGCGTGTATGTGAATCGAAGGGGAGAAAGGCTGGAACCAGAGTTAGTTGCATGTTTATTACTCGAATTACAACTGAAAATTGTTTC